>DWCF01007812.1:0-10118 GCA_018230265.1 Delias oraia
AAGCGGCATTTTTATAGTCCTTCGATATCCTCACTCACTCTTTGACTCATAGTACAAGTACCGTTTCACGCTGAGTATTCTGTGATGATATATGTGATGATACAAATCCAATTGAATGATTAAGATATTATTCACACGTGGGAGAGAGATGCTGAAGTATGACGCACTGATTGGACCAGTTCGTCCGAAAAATATTTCTATTTATTTATATAGTTAATATTTTCATTATATCTATTCTGTGAGAGTATTTCCGGCTAATTTAGTGTCGTAAAATTAAAAGAAATATGTGTTTGCAATAATTTATTTCTCTTTTTATAGGTATTCATAAGAAAGAAATATAACGGCACATGTTGGTGTTGTGGGTGATGGGTGGCTATTATCATCATTTTCCTAATCCGTACAGAGCTGACGAGCGATCACGTGTAGGCGGGCGCGTAGAGTTATGACATGTTTCCAACTAACGTTATTTATCCAATAGTGATAATCTATATAGATATGTAAAAGAAAGTCGTGTTAGTTACATAATTTATAACTCAAGAACAGAATGGTTTTGCCCTTAAGACCAGGGGAAGGAATCCTTTTATCCGAATACAAAAATCGGTAATATTTCTGTTTATCGGGTTTATTGGACCCATCCATTTCTGAGAGTTTATAATTGGACCCAGAAGGTTGTTACTGGGCATGACGACATCTGCTGGTTCCACTACTTTAAAATATATGAATCATTATTTACATAAGGTATATGAACCATTATAAACGTCAAGTTCACAAACAAGTATTTTTTATGAAAACGATGGCAAACGTGCACGAGGCTTGCATTGAATAAGCTGTCCTACGCCCATGGATAACTGAAGCCCTCATAAGACAGCGGCTGCATTGCTTGCATTTTAGGGTCAGGTTACGCTGAAATTTTGAAAGTACCCAAGTCGTATTCGGTTTGAAATATTTCTGCATGCAGATTCCATAGCGTGGTAGTGCGCGGCACAACATACCTTAAAAAAATTCTGTTGTCCAACGATGAACATGGAGGAGATACGGATGAAGAAACTGTTTGGTTACTGGTCTGAATAACTGAAAAGTTTTTATATTTATTCGACCACGTTATAATAATTACCACAAATTAACCATTACACAAAAATATTCCACTAAAGACGTTTTCTTCTAAAGAATATTATCACAGGTATTCATAGGTATCACTAGGAACCTCAGATTAACGTATGTATGAAATGTCATGTGACGCTCCAATACACCTCTAACATTAAAAATACCGGAGCGCCGTAATATAATTAGTACTATGTACATGATACCTTATATCTAGGAATTTCATTTTGTTTAGTTCAAATTTGATCTATTTATTTTCTCACGCTTTGAATTATTCGCTCCAATATTTTCCTGAAAACAATAAGCTGATTTTCTTCAGCAATGAGAATTTCAATCAATCCTGAAATAACTAAAGCAAAATCATTCATTTACAAACGAACTAGTCATTGTGTATCTACTCGATAGATGCCTTCGTTAGACAAGGGAAAATAAATACTAGAAAGTCTGTTTTCCTATTTCCCCTACGTGACCTGCGGTCGTACTGCGGAGTTAATGCCTAAGCACACATAGGTCAAGCTTCAGTCCGGTAGCCATTGTGAACATGCTCTCTCATTGTGGGCGCCGGCTTATGCTTAATAGAACAGTGCATAATCGATTTAAAATTTCTTAAACTAAGTGTATAGATAATTTTAATTTAAATCTTGTGAAGGCTTTATAAGACGAAATTAATGTTTTATGCATTATTATTATCTATTACTATTCAACGCAGTATTCAAAATATTTCACGTAATAATAGTTGTTTTTAAAAAAAATAGAACAAGTTCTGTTTGAACAGAAACCTGAATTTACATTACAAAGCTATATAAAATATTATACAAAAACATATACGTTCTATACTATATAAAATAAATATTAAATATTAGAAAAATGTATAGCCGAATATATAAATTATCTTTCAACTGTGCTACACGTCTTTTGGAATTGTTTACAGAATTTTGAATACAATGATAAGAGATGGGACACTATATATAATACAAATGTAAAACGTAATACCGACAACCATCTGAAACATTCTCGCAATAAATTATAAACAAAAACAAAGGGTTAGGGAAAAACGATGTTATCTTACCACAGACAACAAACTCGATCTGGCAACAATTTTTACGTTACTTTTTACAACACACGAGTGCTTAACAAATGAGGACACGATTCTGTAATCTGTAATGACCTGTCTTGATTTATGCTCTGTCCGGTGATGTTATCCGTAACATTGCAGACCCTCATGGAAACAGGTAGAATTTTGAATTGTATCCACTTCTTTACTTCGAAATCGAGTTATAAATCAATTGAAATGGCAAAAAAAGATTTGATATACGAATGCGCAACTAAGAAGAGTTTAAAAACCTTAATTTCACTTTCACATTATTACAAAACAATTATTGAATTCTTCTACATTAATAAAATTTTAAATAATTTCGATGACATATCTTTAATTAATCGAGATCTGTAAAGGTCCATAGACATTTGCTATATATAATTCCTATAATTAACATTATTATATAATTCAATAACCTTTTAACAATATTTTATTGTTATGTAATATATATTATTTGTTATAATTAATATGTATGTGATTATTATTATTAGGATATCTGGAAGACGCTGGATGCAGGTCGCCTCCGACAGGTATTCATGGAAGTCCAAGGGGGAGGCCTATATCCAGCAGTAGACGTCTTACGGCTGAAACGATGATGATGATGATGATGTGATTATTAAAATAAAATGATACTTAAAATTATTAAAATTTAAATACTATATTTACCTACTTATAATTAAAATAGTTTTGTTGTTTTTGAGGTTATTACTTATTAAATTTTGATATTGATACTATGTCAACTCTTAAAGCTTTAAAGGTTTTATTCGATTTTCAATAAGTTTTATTTTTCAAATTAAATCCCTACTATACGAAATACTCGATGAACCGATCTGCGATCTCATGAAACCTGCTTCAAGTTATTTCTGTTGTTTTAAATGTCCAATTGGGCCTTAAATGAACGCTACCAAATACTTTTTATACTATCAGTGAGTTTTTCTCCCTTGAACGTAATGCCGAATAAAATTTTGTGTACATTTTAACATTTCGTTTCATGTTTATGTCGTAGAACTATGAAAACCAACATTTAACAAAATTTTAAGTAGTTTTATCTTCAATTATTTAGATCTGACATCTTTATTTTACTGAGTTTCAATATCTCTTATAGGATACAAAATAACGTAAAACAACCCTGAGAAATATGGCTGGTTGTAGCCATAAAAACAAAAGTAAAAACACACTACAGTTAAAATTTGTTTGTAATAGGCGCAATTAGTTGTTTCTATAAGGCTGCTGCTGAATTTCACTGTCGATCAGAATATTCGAGGCTGAATACAAAGTTTCTTGGCTTTCACCTCGATGTATGTCGTTCTAAAACTGAACGTTTTTAAGATATTTTGTGCCGCTCACTACCGCGCTGTGGAATCAGCTGCCAGCAAGGGTATTTCCAATACGGCTTGGGAACCTTCAAGAAAAGAGTGTGGATATTCCTAAAGGCCGGCAACGCACATGCGGCTCAGCAAGGGCTAGGGGTGTCCATTGGCGGAGGACCGCTAGTTCTAGGTGAGCCCATTTGCCATCATAATATAGAAAAATGTATTGTATGGACTTAAGATTTCAGCAGCGAATTTAGGGAAGTGTAGATTTTAGTACCGGTTATAAAACATGATACAATTTATTGAAGTGTAGTCTGAATGCTAATTCTATCCTGTAATTACAACGATATTTTACTATTTTGACAGTTTAAAATATAATCATATAAAAGCTATATATGTATAAATCCATGATATCATTTTTCAAAAACATTTCATACATTCAACTTCAACATCTGCGTTCATGAGTTATAATTAATTTCTGTTTCACAATCTAGTGGAAAATATACAATACAATACTGAGATGAAGTGTAGCTACGATTTATAAAGTTCTCACCTCTATTCATCTTTTCATAAAATATTCTTAACTAGCTGACCCAATGAACTTCTTACCGCAAATAAAAGAAAACTTAAGTAAATGTTGCACAAATAAAATATTCATTTATTATCCTTCCTATTTCTGTATATTTCTGATCGTTGTAATGTGTTTTAGATTGTAATATTGACAGGTGTTAGTATTTTTCTATTTTAGTAGTTCGAGAAAAAGATCTATAAAATTTGAATGTAAAAAAAACAACCGGCAGTTTTTCCCCATCGGTGAATGATACCTAGCTCGGAGATGCTCTAAGATGTGATATTTTTAGCGGCGTAAAAAGCAGGCAACATAACCGATTTGTCTATAGGCGCCATTTCCCATTGTCAACTTAATATAAAAATAATTGAAAAATAGACTTAAAATACACACATATAAACACTAAAGTCAAGAAATCAAAGTGAATTTGTCGCGGTTGCGCTCCAATGAAGTGCGAATAGGATAAAATGAAATGTCACTTAAACAATGATAATGCTACAGTGAAAGCATTACTGTCGATTTACGTTAACTGTCGTCATATTTGTAGATTTCGTTTATTGCTCCGATTGCGTATTGAATCAAGTTCGAATAGGAAATATTTGAAAATATACCTGTATTTTTTACATTTGACTTTTTTATTTTTGCTAAAATGTTTGTGTGGGTAATGTTCATTGAAATTTGGATTTAAGATTGATTGCACTAAGATATAATAAATTAAAAAATCACTGGGTTACGGGGGTTCGGGGTTATTTTGTATTTTTTTATTATATAGCGAACAACGAAATAGATGTGTCTCCTTTATGGTAAGAAAACACCGCCGCCCATGGACAACTGCACCACACTCCGCGCATTGGTTGTGTTATCGGCTTTTTACGCCACTTAAGGCAGCATCTATAAGACCCTCAGATATCTTCACTCACTCAGCGAAATACATTAGAAGTACCTATTCAAGTACAACCACCATTACTCGCTGAGTATTCTGTAAGCTCGTGGTATCAGCTTGGACGATGGCACTTCCGTGAGGGCAACAATATTAAGACACTCGCTCGGCCACTATCCAGCTCTTGCAAAGACGGAATAAATTACAAATTAAATTATAATTTTCCGGACCCCAATTCGAATCCGATACCTATAAACTCATGGTAGACTTATTAAATCACTTAGCTACGACGATCTCTTGCTTAAAAATAGGGAAAATAATTTTCTATTATAGTGATTATATGAAGCTTACCACACAAATAATTTATAAGCCGTATTAGGTTTATCAACGAAAAATGCTTAAAAATAACATTTTGAATCATTTTAATAAAAAACACACATAAAAAACCAGTGTTATTCCTATTCTGATACTGCTGCCAACATACTTTTATTATTGCAAACGGAAATATTAAAAATAACAATGTACAACCTCACATTTCAACCGATTTCATTACAGTTGATAGGTTTTGAAAGTTACTGTTCGTTCAAAATATTTGGAACAAGAAAATATATTTTTTTTATCCAGCCAAAAATTATTTTCAACATTATTTATTCTAATCAAAATATCACAAGTGCCTAAGATGATTCTTATATGCTTTTCAATACTAATATTATTTGCAATAAATAAATAATTTTTAAATTAAAATAAAATAGTTACTTTAATTATGAAATCATTCTCTTATCAAGCGAAAAATTATGTTAATTATTTTTAAAGTTAATAATACGTAGTAGGCCTTTATACAGAATGGAAAAATTATTTTCGGTTATAAACAAGGTCTCTCTTGTTTTTCTTGTCTCTCAAACTCGCCTTCAAGTATCTTCTTTTTTTTGGAAGGACTATGTGCTGCCGGTCATAGCCATCACAGCTTCTCACGGTCTTTTGTGGCAAGCCTACGGCTCACCGTGAATTGATTTCAAGCCGCGACTAGCGCAAGGGCGTCTCCTGCGAGACAAAAACCTTGGTTTGGGCCGTGGCGGCCGCCTGAGCAACCGGTTGAAAGCTCACCGGGGTGAGTCTGGGACATAGCTAGGTCCTTGCCTCTGTATCCGGCGGAGGCGGTTGTTATCACCTGGGCTGTTGTCTTCATTGATTCCGTGAAAATGAATCTGCAATAATTATTATGGCTTACGTGCACTGAAAATATATTGAAAATTCTTACAAGTTGATATGAATAAATGAACCTTCACTCGAAATGTGCGAATTGAACAGCACATTCAGGATTATATTGACGAATTTCAAATTCAATGATACAGATTTTAATAGGTTTATCTGGGGCATATATGTTTCAATTTAAATGGATTGGACTAAAGGTGCATATCCATTTGTGAATGCGACCGGCCCATACACTAGCGCGGTACAGCGGCGTGCCAAATATTCTTAACGGTCTTTTGCACGGGAATACAATTTGCAAGCAATTGAACTGACACGTATTTTTATGGATTATATCAATTTTATAATGAATAAAATATTTCACTGCACTTACTCTGACCCTAAGCTCTTCTGGTGTTAATGCCATGATGAGATCTGCTTTTAAGACCAGAAGTTTACTCATACCAACATTACACTGTCTCGAAAAATATTTGTGTTTATAAAACTCAAAGTACATTATTATTATACTCTTTGTAAATTAGTAGTAGTATTATTCATAAATGCATGAACTCATACAAAGTGATTGTTCAAATGATACACGAATTCTTTGCTTATTATAAAAACAGCCTAGATTTCTCCGAAATAAATATAGAATGTAATAACTACAAATGTAAATTATACGTATTGTAAGATTATAAGTTGACGAATCAGTGCTATCAATATTAATTTATAAATAACTTAATGCCCATAAAATTAATTTGATTCAACTTATGTAAAATGTGGCTAAAAGTCACAAAAAAAGGAAACCCTTTGAAGTATTTTTTCATTTCCAGTTAGTAAAATTAAAATAAATTGCGCGATTCTCGTTCATAGGAGAAATAAATATGTTTCCATCATGATGGAATAAAGTCCCAGGTCCCTCTGGAGCAATACAGTGTCAAAATGGTTTAGAAGTCAAGAAATATAAAGCAAACTTTTGCCATATTTCATTATTGTCTACAAACGTGACGATTAAATCAAGTTATCTGATATTTTACATCTATTTTTTAATCAACATACTATGATAAGTTGAACGCTGTGTGAGTATTTTGTTACGAAATAGATAATTTTATTTTATCAAATGATAGTAAACCATAAACATCATCTTCATCATCATCAGCCTATCAAGTCCACTGCTGGACATAAGCCTATATAATACCTAACTATAGTGTGTCTTTATTCTAGATTTGTACTTATACACTTATAAATTAAATATAATTTTGAGAGCCTTGTTGATAAGAGATTTAAAAAGTCTACCTCAAAGCGAGAGGTATCGGATTAGAATCGCGGCCCGGACAATAATAAAATACTATTTATACGGTCTCTTGGTCTTACCGTCGCCGGGGGAGTGTCTTAATACTGTCGCACCTGCGGGAGAGCCATGCTAAAGCATATGCTGACGCACAAATTGGGACGATTCGTCTGAAGTATCACGGTCTTACAGAAAACGCAACGGGAAATGGTAGTTGTTCTTAAAACGGTGCTTCTACTGCGTTTCGCTGAGTGAATGAGGATATCGAATGCCCTTAAAAATACCGCTTAAGTGGCGTAAAAAGCCGGCAACACATCTAAGCGCGCAATGTTACCTGGTTGTCCATGGGCGGTGGTGTTCTCTTAGTGTACAGAAGTCTCACATGATCCGTTGTCCGCTATACCATAAAAAAATAATATATGATATATGAAGACCGATATTTTCAGAGTCTGGTGTTTAAAATACAAATCCGCTGTAATGTCACAGTGTCACTATAATAATATTATTATGATGTAACAAAGTAAATTCCCACAAACCTCCGGGGGGTTGGAGTAAGCATATTTCTGAGTTTGTTTCACCTAATGTGTTTTCTTTACAGCGAGTAGTCTACCTTCTGCGCCCACCTAACCATTTTTGTTTCTTCCTTTTACGATATTTGAATCTCTAGAGTTACGCTCATTGAATTTCAAATCCGTGGAATAGGTACTTAGCCACTAATATGGCGTTTTTATAAAGATAAATGTTGTAAATATAAATATAATTTGACAATCGTAATTCTCCAAAATTAACACAAACCCTAGCTAGTATATTCGAGATTCAAAACAAATTCAGTCAAGAATTGTAGCCTTAATTACCGGTAAAATATTCCAGTAATACTGAGACTGATTGATTCAATTAACTAGAAGTGGTAAGCTACGATCGTAGTTGCCCCCGCGTGTCATAGAATAGGTAGTCCTAATACGTCATTGATGTCTGGCTCATCAAACAACGTTTGATTATGCTCCAATATATCAAAATAGGTACGACCGTGAATGATAAATTACATGCACAACACAATAAATAGATGACATATGCTACATACAATGAATATAACGTAATAAAACGCATAGACTTCTCACTTTAAAAACGTTTATCTTCTTAAACAAAGCATAATAACAATTATTATAATAAAAAGTAAAGCAATAAGTTTGTGTGATCTGTTATAAAAACATCGCAACATTAATCTCGGTTAAAAAAAGGACATTTTTTATTTAATATTTCCTTTGACCTTAATAGGAATTCAAAACCCTTCATAGGAGGCAGGAATTAGATAAGAAATTTGCTTTATAAATTCTGTTATTTCAGCTTTAGAATACCAATTCAATACAGATTGATTGAAACTAATTGCTAGGTGACGTCACAGAACTCAAACTGTGCCACCAAGCGGCAAATTTGTAGCAGATTTCAAAGTATTTTAAAAACAATATAGGAAGATTATATAAATGAAGGTTTTGATTAAAATTGTAGTTGGTTATAACATTCTTTATAATATTAAAAAGAATTCTTATATAAAATATTTTTTAATACAATTAGTATTATATTCATGAAAATTTAAAGGCCGTAACAATACAACCTCTAAAAGAGGAACCATGTTAACATAACGGGATTAAACATTTTCCTTAGGGGCTCTCAAGACTTTTTTTACGATAAAAACATAAAAATTATAATACTGTAATTGATCGAGGTACTGTGTTCTGGAAAAGGTTTCTTCATATTCATTTTATTTTGACCTTACTTAAGTCATAGTGATAGAAATATAAAACAACAACTCTTATGATTTGCACATAATATCATATACTATAATAACATTTATTAAGAAAAATATTTATGGAACAGAAATGAAAATGATTATAACTATATCTCATGCAGAAGCTTTTGAATAATTTTCTTTCTTAATTCTGCAGATTTGAAATTGTTTGCACGACATTTTTTACGTCAGATGAAGGGATGACAAGTGACGTGACAAATCCATCTCTCTGAACAAATTCACAACGGATGGGTGTATTCACACATATACTTCATATTGTGCCACTTTGTGAGGTCCACAATACAAATACTTCCATTTCAATAGAAAGTGCTCATAAATCTAAACTGGGACGTATTTCCTCGTCCGCCCGTGGCATGTTTTACTCCTGATTGATTTTGCGATTGATCGCTGAATAACATCAGTGAAGCCCGACATAATATTTCCTATCAAATACTAACTTTTATATTATTAATACAAGAATCGTTTGTTATACTCAAACGAAAGGTAAACTTGAAATAAAAAACTTGTGCTATTGTATCTAATTCGATTCGGTTATTAAAATATCATAAATTACTTAATAACTTAAACAATATATATTACATTTTCAAATGTGGGAAAGCCACGTTGAAGCATATGCGGACATATTAATTTGACCGGCTCGTCCAAAGTTATACCACGGGCTCACAGAAAACTCAACATGAAACGGTACTTGTACTATGTTTCGCTGAGTGAATGAGGATATCGGAAGCTCTTAAAAAGTGGCGCAAAAAGCCGGCAACACGACCAATATGCGGACTGTGACACGGTTGTCCATAGGCGGCAGTGTTCTCTTACCAAATGTAAGATTTTGATTTCTTACGTTTATACTTGCTTATTATATTTCCTGCTATCTATA
>DWCF01007813.1:0-10117 GCA_018230265.1 Delias oraia
AGTGATAGTTGTTTTACTTCCCTTGATAGATTTTCTAGTTCTTAAAATAACTATTTAAAGAAATAATTGAGTTTCTATCATAAATTAGCAGTACGAGAATAAAATACCACTAGTACGCACGAGTAATCTATACAACTGGTTGACTAGGTAAGCCTTTAAAAGTTGTAGCGTCTAGATAGCTATTGAATTAATAAATTAATAATAAATAAATTAATTAATTAATAAAAGGCGTTGTTAACATTTTTCTAATATTACAAATGCATGTATGTAGTACTTTGTCAAATTTATAAAATTCATTTTGACAAATCCCGCCCATCACGTTCCATGTTTTATTATTTTTGATTCCTATAATCCGAAATACAGCATAGCCACGTAACTCATTCAAGTTAACTTGAAATATGTATATAAAAATATTCAGATTATATTATAATTACCATCTTTGCCATCACCGTCCATATCACGGAGATTAGCCATAGTTAATCCAAACCGCCCTCCGGAGCTTTTTGCTTCAATTATTTTCTTAAGAGTTAACTGTAATAATTGAAAGGTAAACCTTATAAAATATATATGACGAATTCAATATCATAAGTAGGATTCAATAGACAGAAACACTGATCACTTATGATATCACATACTAAGTTTGAAACGGTACTTGTGCTGTGTTTCGCAGATTGAGTGATAAAAATCCGGCAACACAATCAATGCGCGAGCTGTAGCGCGGTTATTCGTGGGCAGTGGTGTTCTCTTATCATATAGGAGACCCACCTGGTGCATTCTCCTTTAGAGAATAAAAAAATACCTCCAAGAAACCAAAGAAGCAACAAGTAACAAAAACATACAAACACAGCAGAAGAGGATGTTTCAGAATCCGGTTGATATATATATACAGCGCCAGTGTCACTTTCATAAGCTGTTTTCGCATATAATGGAGCTCCGATCAAAAGATAATGATAATGCTTTGACAAACGTACGGCGCACAAATTGGCTCCAAATAACGTTCCGATCTCATCATGTGTGATAGTGTATACATGTTTATATTTTCTATTAAAAAAATAAACCTGAAACAGGTCAGCATTTGTTAGAAATTTTACGTAATAGTAAAATGTTTCACATGCAAGGAAGGACAATGATTAGAGGTTTTGTTATATAGTTTAATTTACAGTATTTTAATTTTATTTTAATTATATGAGTGGCGAGATTTGAAGAAAATTGAGTAGATTTCATTCATTTAAATGAGAATTGGAACAACAATGTATTTAATATACAATAAGATACATAGAAAAATTACCTTCGCATATCCCAAATCTCCATAAGTTGTACTAATAGCATATTCAACCGATTTGTCCCCGAAGAAATTGCCATGAGCTATACTATAACCTGGAAAAATAATTATTATAGTATCATTAAATTGAAATTATTAATACAATGTATGAACAGTATGTTCAAATTAATGTTGCCCAAATGCAAGACTTAGCCAGTCTTGGTCTTGCGCCAATGCACCCGGTATCGGTCTTGGTGTTGGTCTTGCAAGGCTTGAAATTATCTATTACACTATTGATATTTATTCAAGTTTACTTCAGATCTTAGAAAAACCTATAAGTATAGGAACATTTTCAGGTTGAATTAGCGTAGCCATAGTGAAGACCAACCAGATTTATAAAATATGTCTAAAGATAATAAAAAATAGCTGTAAGACGCAAGAGTCTTGTAGCCTTAGTCTTGTTCTTGCGCAAATTTTACGCGGTCAGTCTTGGTCTTGCTAAAATTAGGCGGACTTGGTCTTGATCTTGCATTTGGGCTACACTAGTTCAAATGCCGCATAGAGTAACTTATAGATAAGAATAAAAATAAATAAAACAAAATATTTTCGTACATACCAAAATTAAACCGTACAGGATCGTTCGGTAGGATATATTTGTTAATGAAAATGGGGTCTAAATTCTCTCTGACATTGTCATAAACTATGACACGACCTGAAATTATAAGATGATTATTTACATAATATCGTATGCTAACTCACTAATATATGTCGGCTTCTCGCCATTATTAACTGGTTTTGTCAGCTCATTAGCACTATTTACTGTCTCTTCAGGGTTCATTTAAAATCTATCGTGACGACGTAACACGTTTATATTCTTGCAACAATTTGTTATATTTTTAGTTTTCGGGAATAAATGCGCGGAAATGGCGGTATTCCGATCTCTTTATAGTCGACAGTCAAGTCTTAACAATTTTGTAATAATAAAATATAATTGCAATTACTCTCTACTAAGCAATCTACTTGTAAATACAAACAAATGTATCTTAAACATATTTAAAATCAATTAATTATTATAATATTAATAATAAACATTCAATGTGACTTCAAAAAATAAAATAATTTATCTGTCGCGGTCAACCGCTGGATCTAGATCGCTAAAGATCGCAAAAGGGAGACTTTGGGGCAGGCCTATGTCCAACAGTTGACTTTAACAGGCTGATAATGAAAACGATATAAAATATTCAAAAACTATTTCTAAAAAACATTTTAAAGCAAATTAACTTGATAGCGCGTTGGTGTATCGAGAGAGTCAAGAAGCTTCAAAAGTGACAGGGACTTCAGTCAAACAGCGTTTTTCTAGAAGTTTCTTCACTCTGACACAATGGCGTGCTCTTTTGTGCGTAAGAACGAACGGATAATAATCCGTTTTCATCGCGCTTTATAAAACGTGCTTTCTGGAGTGTCTCTCTTTAACTATTAAAATCGAATGTGCTGATTATAATAACGTAGCTATTTTTGTGTATCGTCATGTGTAATCGAATATTGTTATCCTTATAAAAAGTAGTATTAATTCTCCCGACAAGCCACGATCGCTCGACATTAAACAACATACTGCTAAGGTAATGATATTGGCCTAGTCCCTTCAATCTTATTTTTATTTAAGTATTTCTTTAATGAAACTTTGCACGATTATCGGCGTCATCAAAATAAATGTGTAGAATTACAATTTTAATCAAAGATAATTATTCAATGAATTAAAAACATGTATCAATAAAATAATGTAAAACATATCCTCACATCACACCGGACTACTATTAAACAAATCTAGGTGGCGCGGTACTGAACTAAACTTTATTACAATTAAATAAATGGTGGCCATATATACGTTTCTTTTTTTATTCTCTAGCTTTTCATAGACATATGGATAACAAGTTGTGCAATTGATCTTCAAATGTGTTACCTGTGTGTTGTGCCGGCCCTCCTATGAGAACAACGTCGCCTGCTTCATTTATTTGTATGCTCCATCCGACGGTATCCATTGCCTTCTCTTTTTTAAAAAATGGCTTATCAGTATTAAGTAAATTATCTCCAAAAAAATACTTCGGAATAGCACACAACACCGCAGCCATTAAACTACTCTCAAATTGTTCTTATCTTTAATAATAAATTTGGGTAAACGTCTACAACGAGAAAAACCTCAATTGAGGTTCAATTCTTTGAGAAATAATTGAAAAATTGTAAATAATTGAAAAAAATGTAAATTGAATCACTCAATTTAATTAGAAGGTAGGTTTAATTACCTATAAATTATAAAATAAATATCAATAATTATGTTTATACATTTACCAAAGTTTTTTTGTTTACGGTTTATGCTGAGTTGTCTATCCTTATTAGTAATAGGATTTAAAAATTTAAAACCAGAATTATTCTTTTCAAATCCGCAGACACCATAATTTACGTTTCGTTTTTCTGAAAAACAAACAACATATTCTTAAAGATATGTCTATTATTACAGGAGGTATTTTGTGATAGCAAAACTATATTAACTTTTTTTACTCTATAGCGGGCAATGGACAGGCGGGGTGTAATGTAAAAGATCAGCGCCGCCCACGGACAACCGCGCCATATTCAGAGGTTTAATTTTTTATGCCGCCTTGGCGGTATGATTTCATGGAGTTATTTTTCAATGGAGATCACTCACTCAGTACCCATATACTGAAGGAGTGACTACATCATGCTGGTATTATGTGAGATCGTGGTATCTCTTGGGAGCAGCCGGTACAATTTGTGCATATGCTCCAGCATGGCTCTCCCAAATTCTTAAACTTAACATTACATTAAACTAAATAGCAGAGGAATTTGCAAAAGTGCAAAACGGGACCTTCGCTTATTAATAAAAGGCACAAACCTTTGTTTTTGACTGATTCCAAACTAGTTGTCCGCGGTGCGCAAGTCTGCAAATTAAGTAAAAGTTTAATTTACTGATCTTTTTTTTTATTATATAGAAGGCAACGGAGGAGGCGGGTCTTCTCTATAGTAGGAGATCACCACACTGGTTGTGTTGTCGATTAAATTTGACACTAGAGCGGTATAATTTGACGGGCTTCCGATATCCTCACTTACTCAGCGAAACACGTTACAAATACTGTTTCACGCTGTTAGTTTGTAAGCCTGTGAAATCACTCCGGACGAGCCGGCCCAATAAGAGCGTCAGACAGGTAAGATAATGTTAAGACATTAGCCCGGCTATTGTCAAGCTTATTCCAAAGATTGAATAACTAATAAATTAAATAGACAATTGAATTTAGATTTGAACCCGGTATCCCTTCACGGTAGCTGTTGAAATGATTAATTGCAATACTAAACGCCATCTATTATGAGCATTATTTTCTTTTTTTCTTCTATTATGAGCATTGTGCAATTGTCACATTATGACGTTTATACTCTGTAATCAGTGCTTGTCACAAGTATACTGTTTTTTATCGTTTTGTTCAGTTCATGTTTTTAATTTTATTAACTAGTTCAATCAAATAAATACTTGAATACTATATAATAATATATAATATTAGTAGCCTACAAGACCGCTCGGTTGAGGCTTTTAAAATAAATCTCAACACTAAGACTTTAAATGTTTATTGGCAATTGTTTTATGGTTTACAATTTAACATCTTCGAGTATTGTAAGTCAGTGATAATGAAATATTTTTAATATATTTTATAAATATCTAACAATGTCCCATATATTACAATACTTGTCTACTTTTCAGTTTTATATCTGAATTATTATTAACTCCTACCTGTTTTTTTTTTCAGTAAATTTAAGTAATTTCAGTTTCAGTAGATTTGATGAAATACAAAACTAGAATATTATAAATATCACATTAGAAATTATCATAGAATTACTTTACCACTATTAAACTGTCTGACGCTGCGACACATGAGCCCAGTAGTTTTCCATTCTGATTGATGCTATTTTCACTAGAATCACTCACTTGATT
This sequence comes from Delias oraia, assembly GCA_018230265.1. Taxonomy (NCBI): domain Eukaryota; kingdom Metazoa; phylum Arthropoda; class Insecta; order Lepidoptera; family Pieridae; genus Delias; species Delias oraia. The sequence continues at coordinate 5,259 of DWCF01007813.1, forward strand.
TTCTACAAAAATGAATAGTAATGAATGTGTAAACATATAGATATCTATCGTAATTATTAACTAACGTTCAAAAACATCCAATTTCTTTGTTTTTCAAAGATGTCAAACCAATGGGTGAGTACCATTAATCATACATTTCATATTCTTTAAATAATTATATGTATTATTTAAACATTATTGTTTTGTAGTATTTGTACTCACGATATAATCCGGAAATGGTAATTTTTTCACCAGAACTATATATAACAATAATTATTTAAGTATAAACTTATATAAAATATAAAATCTCATTAAACTTTTTAGCTTAAAATCAAAAGCTCCTTTTTTAATATTGGAATGCTGAAATAACACGATAAATGTAATAACTTACTGGTATCAGTTAATAAACTAAAGTTTTTGTATACTACATTTTGCGATCCGGTAAGATCAATTGTATATATTTGTCCCCTGAGATCTCCCTTTGGAGCACTTGTTACTATACTGAAACATACCAGACAAACAATATAATCGTTTTAAAAAATGTATATTATAACTGTAACATCTAAAAAATGAACAGGTTTTCAATTGATGTATGTTATTCGTTCCTGAATAGAGCTTTTAACTTGATATTCAAATTGAAGGAAAGAAAGAAGTTTTAACGAATAAATCTGCGACCATTAAGTAATCATTCATGGAACTATTACAGTAACTAATAATTATAATAACTATTATTATTTCTAGCATTGGTCAGTAGACGTCCCCTGTAACTTTAAAGAAATGCGTGTTTTAACATTTTTACAAATGTGTTGGGATCAGCTGTGACGTCTAGACTATAGTTTATTAATTACCTTTTCATTGAAGATTGATAAGAAATACTGTAACCGAATAATCCATTATATGCCACCGTTGTGGGTGCTTGAATAGTCTTCATGGATTGTTCATGAAAAAAACAATCGACCATCACAATTGATAAAATTATCAAGTAAGCTGTACCTGTAAAAATATGATGTTAGAGACCCTCGTAGCTAAGTGGTTTAATAAGTCTACCATGAAGCGAGAGGTATCAGGTTGGAATCGGGGTCCGGACAAATATAAATTATAATTTATTCGATATCTGGAAGGTCTTGACAATGGCCGGGCGAGTATCTTAATACTGTCGCACCCGAAGGAAAGCTATTTTGAAGCATATGCTGACGGATTAATTTGGCCGACTCGAACGAAGTGATACCATGGGTTCACAGAATACTCAACGTGAAATGTTAGCTGTACTTGAAACTTTGCTTCTACTATGTTTCGCCAAGTGAGTAAGCATATCGTAGATATTAAAAATGCCGCACAAATGGCGTAAAAAACCAATGAGGAGATTGTGGCGCGATTGTCCATGGGCGGCGGTGTTCTCTTCCCATATGGAAAACCTGCCAGCTCCGTTGTCCACTGTACCATAAATTAAAAAAAAAAATTCTCACAAGTTGTAGACATCAACACAGTCTAATAAATCCTTCTATACTCACATAACATGTTTGATAATATTTACAAAACTACAAACATTACAATATTACAAAACCAGTACAAATAGTACTATATTTTAGAACTGAACATCACATAATAAATGGATTTATGGATTTCAGTTCTCGTTTTCCTGGTGACCTCATTTTGTGGCTCACCTATCACATACCATACCATGTATCATATACAAAACTTTAATCACTTTAACTAATAATAGAAACCAAACATCCGCACAAAATAAAAAATTGAATGTTATTTCCTAATTTTTCCTTCTTATTAATTCATCTGATGAAAATAATAAATATTTTAAGTTGATACTTAAAGTAATTATGAACGCTTATCTCTGAACGTATTTTTTTAATGTAAACGGTTACAAATGAATAGGAGGCTCAACTAGGATAGCGGTCTTCAGCCCATGGCCATTTCTAGCCCTCGCAGAGCCGCGGTTTCGTTGCCGGCCTTTAAAGCTCTTTTTAAATGAAGTTTCTTAAATATTAATTTTCAGTTTTATTTATAGATTCACACATCAAGCATATTTTGTTCTTATGCACTATGTATGTTATGTAGTATACATGATCCTTATTATTTATTGGATATTTTTCCAAAACGTTAAATTTACACTCCTACAATGTATATAATTATTTGAAGAAATATATGTAATACAATTTAGCTTAACTATTTTATGAGAATAGAGAAATAAATAATTCATATTACTGTAATTCCTATGCTTATTATATAACCTCTATTATAAATAGCGTTAGAGTGAGATAGAATGTATTTTCGATTCAAATTTGGGAGTTAAGGGAAAATGAACTCAAAAAAACAAAAAAGAGTAATGTATTTAAATTTATATAACTTAAACAATTTTTATAATATTTTCAAAATTAAAATTATTATAATAATTAAAAAATTCATTTTAATATAATACATCTTCTTCTCGAAAATCACCCTCAAAACTTTGCATTATGATGTCGTCTGAGTCGTCGATCACTTCTAATTCTGTCTATTAACAAATATGTCATTACAGTATATATATTAATCACGTGTAAAAAATAATAATATTAATAATTTTAATTGTTAATAGTCTAATTATCGAGTCTTCCTAATAATATGATTACTGTTAAAACGAATGTTTATAAAAAAAATTATAGTTCAACAAATGTTAGCTTATTCGCTTTTATAAATAAAAATGTGTATTTTAACCACTCCTTATGGCATGCTACTAACACTATTTTTTAAATAAACAAATTGTGTTTATTCAATTAACCAATTCATTATCAGGAAACGATGCAGAGGAACAAATTCTTTCACTTCCCTGCCTACTTGTACCAGATGATGGATCTGGTCTCACCTGTGAAATATAGTGATTTGTAACTTCACATAGCGGAAAACAGTGCGAAAATAATGCACATTTAAACTCACTCGTATACTTTTCATAAGTTCCAATTCCCTCTTTTTCTCTCTCTTGAAGAAACCTCTCTGAAATTATCACAATTAACGTATTAATGTATATATTGGCACTTAGTAGTTCGCTACGCTACTTCACATCGCCCCTAGAGTGCGAAACCTTTATAACTTTGTACGAGTGGGGACTATATATTAACACAGGGCTTCCCAAACTGTGCATTGCGATGCTCTGGGGCGCCGCAAGGCGATTTGATTCTTCATTTCAGAAACTGCTCAGAAAGCAACTACATCCTTCTCAATAGCTTTCTTCCTAATACTAACCATAAGCAAGAGTAATAATAATTAAAATGGCTCTTGATTTACATTCTTGTTCTGATTTGTACGTATTTTGTAATAAAAAGTTCTTTGATGATGAACTACTAATGTTTTTATTTCCAGTATAGTAGGTAGTTTTGATCATGGGGGCGGCGGAGCGTCGCTAGAAAAATAACAAGTAAGTTTGAATGAATAAGTTTGGAAAGCTCTGTGTTAACATATAGCACACGTTATTGAAACATTATTTTATGCTATAGCGGGCAACGGAGCAGGCGGGTCTCCTATGTGGTAAGAGAACACCGCCGCCCATCACTAACCGCGCCACACGCATTGGTTGTGTTTCCGATTTTTACGTCCTCCTATCTTCACCCACTCTGCGAAGCAGTACAAGTACCACTTCATGCTGAGTATTCTGTGAGCTCGTGGTATCACTTCGTCGCCCCAATTAGTGCGTCAGCATATTCTTTAGCATGGCTCTCCCACGAGTGAAAAACGTTGAACAAACTGATAAAAATTTGTTTTCGATAATATAGGCCATGTAGGCCTATATTATCGAAATTTTACGTACCCGGTATAAGGTATAAACCACCAATCCTAAGAACATAGTAGCAGTCAGGACTGCTGCAACAATTATGAATGTTTCGTTCTGCGCAAATGATTTATCGTTGGTATACGAAACTGTCGTCAAACTGTAATAAAAATATAGAGTAACTGTAATGTTTTTTATTTTCCACAGTTGTATGATATTATGAGGTTGTGCCGTTGAGTAACTAAGTCATAGAATCACGTGTTAATTGTAGTTAATTAGTTACATTTAACATTTTCTTTTATTTTAATTTCCAACTAATTTCAAGCTATATATTATATATATCGCTATACTAGCGACCCGGTACGTGCTTCGCTATGTATAAAAAGTTTCAATTTGAAGGCAAAAGTATTTTTGATTTATTTCTTTAAAAAATATAATAAATGAAAAACCGCTCGACCGATTTTGTGCAAATTTCACTTTAACCATCTACTAAATAGTCCAAACAAAGCCTAAACCTTTGGATTGGTAGGTGAGCCAGTTCTTGATTTATAAATTTACAGCCAAAAAGGGCATTGTTTTTTAGATATATAGAAAAGTAAAGTAGGTTTACACAAAGGGTAACCATCGACTATCGTATACGAGTATATCTAATAGTCTACTTCTTCTAATTCGGTTTTCCTAATTTTTTATGTTTATTGTCGTTATTAAGGCGTCAATACAGTCATCCGTATTCAAATCGTATCCGTACTAAACGTATGACCGGTGTGTGTACTTCCGTAAAATAACTAATTTACATTAGTGTTTGATGAGTGCAGAAACGCCCTTACTTACGTTTTACGTTTACGCCCCAAATGGTCACTAATTGTAAGTATCAGAGAAGTTGTTGTGATTAATTTGTCCACCTTCAACAGCTGTTCCACTGAAAAAACCTTCAGTGTTAGTCAATACGAAGACAGACTTTCCTGGATCAGCTCTTACTAAAGTTCTACTTAGAAAAATCTTATATCGTTTCAATTTGACAACTTTTTATTTATCTTAATAATAAATTAGTGGCCAGTTGATAGATCTTCGTATAAAAAGTTGAAAAACGAGATTATTACATAACAGACCAAGCGTTATCTAT
>DWCF01007814.1:0-10117 GCA_018230265.1 Delias oraia
ACAGAATACTCAGCGTGAAACGGTACTTGTACTGTGTTTCGCAGAGTGAGTGAGGATATCGGAGGCCCTTAAAAATGGCGCTTAAACTAATGCGCGGTCTGTGACGCGATTGGTGATGGGCGGCGGTGTTCTCTTACCATATAGGAGACCTTCTCCGTTGTCCGCTATAGAATAAAAAACAAGGATTTTATTGTATGTTGAAATATTTATATTTTTCTTAAATAAAAACTCTTACTTGTATCTTCTCGAAATGAAATAGAAGACCGGGTTGCCCAATTTGCTGGTGCCCGCTTGATAGAAGATATTCAGACTCTTGATGCTCTTGAATTCATCTTTCTGGTGCATATTATGTTTCACAATGAACGCTTCGAAGTTGGTCGACGACATATCAATGGACGACCACCGAGCGTAGGAAGAGAAGAGAAGACTGGATGTACTGGAATTCGTAATACAGTCTTAGTCCGTGGGCAGAGGAGCGCTTATCCTACATAGGTGAACCTCAAGACGTAGGTCAATTGTCATAAAAAAGACTTCTTTATGTTATGGGCAAGACTATGAGGATTTTAAAAAAGTAAACAATAGATGTGTGCTCTCTAGGAGAGCTAAGATAGAAGTGATGCTTTCTTAATCGTATTTCTTTTGTATCTTAAATTCTAAACAATGGAACATATTTCTTAATAACAATAATATAAATATTATTTAATATTTCTTAATATTCAAGTTACAATGCTTCTTATTGCCAAGTATTCTAATTTGAATGTGATGCTTATCTAAATTGCTGTCTTAAAGGCGTTGTGTAAGGGCCTTGTTATAGGGACATGACTCTCAATGGAACAAATTTTAAAAACTCCTTTTATTACGAAAAAGCCAAACTTACGATTCAACTGGTTTATGTTCCGGGGGTCCCAAATACGCTAGTAATGTTGCCATCTGAAAAAAAAACATAGTATAAACTTCTTATACAAAATATAACTAACGAAATATTTTAGCACGACAAAACACCACTTCTATATACCAATATTCAAACTAAGGTACTAATACGAGTAAAATACTTTTGTATGGTATAGGATAAAACGGAGCAGGTGGGTCTCCTGTATGCTAGGAGAACACCGCCACCCATGAACAACCGCGCGACAGTCCACGCATTGATTGTGTTGCCGGGTTTTTACGCCGCGGCTTAAAAAAATAAATAAAAAAACTTTAAAGGGCCTCCGATATCCTCAATCACTCAGCGAAACATAGAAAAAATCGTTTCAAGTACAACTACCGTTTCACGCTGAGTATTCTGTGAGCCTACTTCATATAATATAAGGGTTTAACACAACTATAGGTCAATTTAAATAAAAGTAAATTAAAACCTTATCAAAAGGCCGCCGCCCAACCGCTTTATGGTCCCTGCTACTGGACAGATAATCCCCAATACGCTCTTGATGATTCCACAGCAGCCTATGCAACGCCAACACATTCGCGTCGCTGATGAATGACAAACTATGCGCTGCTTGTTCCACACTTTCACAGTCTGACGCTATTTGAATGAAAAATCTGAAATATCAATTGTACTTATACACTTACCTATACAAAACATTAAAAATATACAATACATGGCTAGGACAATAGGCTTGACCATGGGCGTTGGGCTTATCCCAAATGAGCCACTTGTGTTTGCCTTCCGTTTTTATATTACAAACACTATATTTTAACACCTTTCTGTTAACTAAATAATACCAAACAAAATAATTATAGCATTGGGTAACAGATATATTTTTCTTTATCTTTTCTTTTTATTTCGTTTTTATAGGCGAAATACGGGAAATATCAGTATATAAATAAAAATATTTTAAGAAAAAAATCATATATAGTTCGTACCATATAGCATATAGAAGAATCATTACGCAATACTGTCGCATGGAATTAAGAAATCAATACCAGTTCCTAATAATAATGTAACGACAAAACATTAAAATATTAAACCTGTCTTAATTTATTAATATTCTCGGTTGAAAAAACACTAAAATCGATGAAACTATGAACAAAATTAAAAATTAAACCACCTAAAAACTGTGTACATCATCTACACAATTGCAATTATTACAGGACGCAAACTTTTTTTCAATTGAAATAATGGCAAAGAGTCGGTTGACCCATGTCATGCAGCCATGCCCATGGGCTTGCTCATGGACTCCCTAACCCCAGAAGAGTCGCGGAAGCGCTGCCGCCCTTTTATAGACAGGAATGCTCTTTTTTGAAGATCCCAAGTAGTATTGAGTCGGAAATACCGTTACAGGCACCTTCTACAAGTGGTGATGCGCAGTACAAAATTCTTTCAAAAAAACTCAGTTGTGGAACGACAAAATCCAAAAATTACGGATAAAATTATATTCAGCCTCGATGTTCGATTTCTTTTTTGTAGTATAGCGGACACCGCCGCCCATGGACAACCGCGAAACAGTCCACGCATTCGTTGTTGCCTGCTTTTACGCCAATCAAACGGCACTTTTAAGAGCCTCCGATATCCTCACTAACTCCGCGAAACACAGTACAAGTATTTACGCTGAATATGTTTGAGGCTGTGATTCACTTCGTACGAGCCGGGTCAATTAGTGCGTCCGCATATGCTTCAGCACGGCTCTCCCACGGGTAATATCGATGATGAAATTCAGCTGCAGGTATTAATCCAAACAGCTCACGTTCCGTGATAAATGCGATAGCAGATGCTGAGGGAATCTCTTCCTATACGACAGTAAAGTATCACTCACTTTCGCCCCATCTCGAAGTGGGCCCTGAGAAAGTCATTGAATGGCAGCATATGCTGCTCCTTCGAGAACTCCACGTGATTTGCGATATTCTGCAGTATCTTAGACATTAACATAAGCCCACGTTTGATCTGCGCTGGTATGGGGCGACGTAAGATACCCATCTCTTGCGGCGATACTGAAACGCATCGGATACCATCTATTTAATACTTACCAATACAGCATGAATAAAAAGTATAAAAATTAAATAGGTAAGCTTTTAAAGACCGATAAAAAAATTATTCGAACCGGGATTCGAACCCGATACCTCTCGGTTAGTAGTAGACTTATAAGACCACTTATGAGAAAATATACTATTCAATAAAAAAATCTTCTAATTTCTTATTGGCTAATTATTTATTTTTTATTTTTATTTTTATGCTCATTTTTTTATTTCATGACGGAGTATATAACTTACCCACAGCTGGGTTGATGAATCTGAGAAACAGGACCGTACCAACCGCACCGACACTTGTGTGGGGAAATTGTGAGAATCTTTTGTTTAAAACCTAAAATACAACAATTATTTTATGGTATAGCGGGAAAACGGTTCACATTCCGCGCATTGGTTGTGTTGCCGGCTTTTTACGTCACTTTAGCGGTATTTTTAAGTGCCTCCGATATCCTCAATCACTCTGCGAAACTGTACTGGTACCGTTTCACTCTGAGTATTCTGTGAGGCTCCCAAAAATTATTAGTTAACTTTTAGCCAGTATCATCGACGCAACCGAATAATTCTTATTAAGAAAATACTAAATATGTATCAAAAGAACATTTCTATTGGCATAACATCCACAAATTGCCAAAAAGTTGGTCAAAACGTAAAAAGACAACTTTGAATAATGTTTTTTCACTTTTTCATTCAAAATTTGTGTAACATTAAAAAAAACACTCATTTCACTCAAGTACATACCTGAATACAATTTATAAATACAATTTTTAAAAACTTGCATTATCATCATCATTTCGGCCGTAAGACGTCCACTGCTGGACCTCCATGCATACCTGTCGGAGGCGACCTGCACCCAGCGTCTTGCGGCGACCTTTATAAGGTAGTCTGTCCACGTTGTAGGTGACTTACCTGATACAAACAATGGCACATACTCCTAAGCTGTGGTGGGAAGACATCTGCACAGTTGACGATTCGTTCGAACAAACCTTTTGTCAGTTCCATCAGGTTCGCACGATTCACGTCTATATCTTCGCTCGGGTCCAGTCTGAAACGATTACACTAATATTGTATAACGTGGAACCTGCGGGAGAGCCATGCTGAAGCATATGCTGATGAACCAATTGGTACCGCTCATCCGAAGTGATATCACAGCCTCAAACATACTCAGCGTAACTACTTGTACTGTGTTTCGCAGAGTGAGTGAGGATATCGGATGGCCTTAAAAGTGGCGTAAAAGCCGGCCATATAGCTAATGTGCGGTTGTCCATGGGCGGGGTCCTACCATATAAGAGACCCACCGTCTCTGTTATCCGCTATACCATAAAAACCTACCTAGCCGGATCTACTTCGAAGCACAACTCGGGCTGTTCCAGTAGCGATGTAATAATCGGCTCCAAAAGGTTGTGTAAGTATGTCTGTCCGTATATCTTGAAACAGTAGGCCATAATCTTGCTGCCAAGCGAATTGCCACGGAAAAGTGTTTGCATACAATCTGAAACCTGAAAAACAAAGTTTGTACAGGAAAAACGCATTTAGAATAAAATATAATATAAAAAAATGTCTATTTTATGATAAAGCATACAACGGAGCAAGAAGAGAGAAAGCCAGCAACACAAACAAAGCGCGGATATGTGGTTTATTTTTTTATTCTATAGCGAACGTCTGCTATAGAAAAAAAACGGTGCAGGTGGGTCTCCTATGTGGTAAGGGAAAATCCCGCCCCCGTACAACTGCGTCACAGTCAGCGCATTGGTTGTGTTGGCGGCTTTTTACGCCGCCCATCGGCACTTTTAAGTGCCTCCGAAATCCACACTCACTCCGCAAAACACAGTACAACGTCCGTTATACGCTGACTATTCTGTGAGCCCGTATATCACTTCGGACTAGCCGGCCCAATTTGTGCGTCAGCACATGCTGAAGCATATGCTTCCCGTGGCTCTCCCACGGATGTGTTCACTAGCCATTTATATTATTATTTTTTTGTAATAGCGCACCTCGACTTCCCGATAAAATATATTCCACAAAAGCGGCGCGAGTAAATGTTTAGCATCGAACAATGTGACAAACACTCTTGCTAACTCATCCATCTGCGACGTACTGACGACACTCGCTAATGCCATCGCTATCGGTAGTTCACCCTGAAAATTATTTTTTAAGACATTTAGTTTATTATTACACTATCGATCCCTGATTATAATATTATGTGCTATGCCACGTGTCATGCTGACTATAGATAATTACACTTTTACCGACGCTCGTGAGAGCGCGGCAAAAATAAAATTAAAGAATTTATTTCTTTACATATGTTTGTCGTTCCACAACTGAGCGTTATTTAAGGCATGTGAATACCGCCTCTCTCTGGAATCTGCGTAAACAGGGGTAGTCCCAAACCGATACGATGCGGGGACATTCAAGAAAAGAGCGTACATATCCCGTATAAAGGCCGGCAACGCGCGGCTCTGCAAGGGTTAGGTGTCCATGGGCGGAGGGCAATTTATCCTAGATGAGCTTCTCGTGCCACAATTTCCATTAAAAAAACTATCGGCTATGTACGTGCTTCTCTACAAACAATGTAAAAAAAAATTGAAACATCAAATAGATTTACTCTAACAAAAAATATATTATTCTAAACAATTTTTAATTAATTATTACTTAACCCATTAGAAAAATTTCAAATCTCTAATAAAAGTTTGTTGTCTATTATTTAGACGAATTAATTTAATTTGGTTCGAATAAAATTTGACCAACTCACACACACATATACGTCGAAACTAATATTTCAACAACATGGCTTATAAAATATTATGCTATAAATGTACCTTATCAGATATCATAGTGACAAGCTGCACCAGCTGCTCAAACCTATCTGCTAGCACTGTCTCGGCTAGCGTATCAAACTCGGTACCCTGTTGTAGTATCTTTGTAAGCACTTCCATAAAGGCTGCACGGGTTTGTAAGTCGCGATGGTAGCCTAGGTCTGAAACATAAAAACCCTTACATACATTTATTCCAAAGTTACTAATATAACATAAACAAAACAATAAAAATCTCTCAACCGTGGAAGACCCATGCTAAAGCATATATTGAGGCAATAATTGGGCCGGCTCGAAGTGATACCACATCATCAGACCATCAAGTCCACTGTTGGACATAGGCCTCCCCAAAGACGCCCACCTGTTACGATCTTGAGCGATATGGGTCCAGCGGTTGCCCGCGATCTTTGTGAGATCGTCCTTCCATCGCGTGGACGTCCCACTCTGCGTTTTTCCGGTACGCGGTCGCCACTCGAGAACCTTTCTTCCCCATCTATTGTCGGTTCGTCGAGCGATGTTGCCAGCCCATTACACTTGATAAACATCAAACCACTTAGCGACGAGGTTCTTAAAATACTCAAAAACCCCACAGGTCCATACCACAAATTGGGAAACACGGATTTAAACCAACATAACACCAGTGGGTTACCTAAAAAAAAACCCAAAGAACATAAAAACATACCAATACTATGCATCAGGCCAGAATCGATGTTCGCACTCAACAGATTTGACATCGCTTGTATCGTCGCCTTCCTCAGCGTGTCCAGTCTACCGGGGCCCTCGGTCAATTCTACTTCGTTGCAGTCATTCAGGAGGTTCATAAAGAGCGTAAAGTATCTGCAAACATTTAAAAACCATAACCACGGGTTTTTATGGTACCGCGGACAAAGGAACAGTCGGGTCTCTATGGAACTCTTTCTTCACCTTCGAACGAATTTCCATTATAATAAAAAGATGCTTCTGTTAGAAAAACAGTATTTAGTCTAAGAAAACCATTAATCATGATGAGATATGAAAAAAATATATTTGATAAGTATAAATTGTTCAACAGAATGCTCAACGTGAAACGGTACTGCGTTTCGCTGCGTGAGTGAGTATATCGGAGGCCCTTAAAAATACCGCTTATATGGCGTAAAAAGCCGGCATCATAACCAGTGCGGAGACTGTGACGCGGTAGTCCATGGGCGGCGGTGTTCTCTTAACATATAGGGGACCAACCTGGTCCATTGTCCGCTGTACTAAAAAAGGCTCTAGCGAACTGAATATAGATTTTCGAGACGACCCAATGTTACACGAAATTATATAATTGTTGTTCCACAACTGAGCGATTTAAGGCATTTTGCGCCGCACTCCCTCACTCTGTGGAAACAGCTTCCTGCAGAAGTACTTCCTTCTCAATACTACTTGGGGACTTTTAAAAAAAGAGCGTGCTTAGCTCAAGGCCGGCAACCCACCCGCAGACCTGTATGGGCTAGGAACGTCCATGGGCGTAGGAACGCTTACACTAGGTGAGCCTGAACCTCGGTCACCACCGTTTCCATACAAATAACTATGAGCAACTGTGCATCTCCAATTCGATGATCCACCAGTCACTACTGATCCCAAATCTGTTAGTCTGGTCCAGGCTAGGACCACCTAGGTATAGTACTCACTTGAGGAACAGCTGGCTCTTGGCCTCCATGAGGTCCCCGCGATCCGACTCCTCGGGCTGCAAGGGCAGACCCTTGAGCAGTGCGGCGACGGCCTCCATGCAGGCCTGGTCCAGCTCTCTGGGACACATCACATGCCTGTTACATAATGTCATATCTCACTTTACACTAACTATGTACTAAATTCTTCAAGGTATGTATATATTATTTACTAGCGGAATTGGCTAAAGTTATTTTGCCATACAAATGACAGCCTCGCAGCTAAATGGTTTAGAGTCTATCATGCAGCGTGAGGTGTCGGCTTCGAATCCCAGTCCGGTCAATTATAATTTAAATTATTCGGCCTATGGAAGCTCTTGACAGTGGCCGAGCGTGTCTTAATAGTGTCGCACCCGTGGCAGCGCCATGCTGAAGCATAAACGCACTAATTGGGACGAATTCTCCCAAGTAATACCACGCGCTTGCAGAATACTCAGCGTGAAACGGTAGTTGTACTTGAAAAGATACGTTTACTGTGTTTCGCTGAGTGAGGATATCGGAGGCCCCTGAAAATACCGTTTAATCGGCGTAAATAGTTTGCAACACAACAGACAACGGAGCAGGTGGGTCTCCTATATGGTAAGAGAACACTACGGCCCATGAACAACCGCCCTCTTAAGCAGCACTTTTAAGAGCCTCCGATTTCTTCACTCACTCTGTGAAACACAGTACAATTACCGTTTCACGCGGAGTATTCTGTGTGAGTCTTCAGCATATGCTTGAGCATGGCTCTCCCATGTGTGAGATATTTTTAATATAGATGTAAATAATATTTAATTCTTAATAATTAATAAATGTCCTATAACCGAATAATGTTGAATAAGGTTTTAATATCGTTCAATGTCTATATTAATAAGATTATTGTGTACCTATAAGTTAAAAATGTAAAAAATATGAGGGTATAGAGGATTTTTCCGTATTAGTAAGTTGAAGTGGCAATGGGCTGGCCACATCGCTCGACGAACCGACAAACAAGTGGGGAAGAAAGATTCTCGAATGGCGACCGCGTACGGGGAAATGCAGAGTGGGACGTCCCGCCACGTGATGGAAAGACGATCTCACGAAGGTCGCGGGCAACCGCTGGATCCAGATCGCTGAAGATCGCAATAGGTGGGCGTCTTTTGGAGGCCTATGTCCAGCAGTGGACTTTATAGGCTGACGATGACGGGAGGCTTTTCAATTAAATATATCGAATAGAAGAAAATGTATATACCTTGTAATGGATGATGCGTCAGCACGCAGTGGCGGTGCGATCTGATGACTGGTACCTAAAACCCAATCAGTCACGTATTCCACCATTTTGTTGCGAAATTTCATTTCCTGGTAAAGAATATAATCATATATAGATATAGATATATCATCATTTCAGCCGTAAGACGTCCACTACTGGACACGTTGTAAGCTTAATTTAATTTTATTCAGATTCAAATTTATTTTCACAACCTGAAGGATTAAAATGTGTCTTACAGTTTATTAATAACGACAATATATGAAAATTATGCAAAATATTAACTCCATTTAAGTTGTTTCTCTGGTAACGTAAAATCGTATTTAATGAATAACTTAGTACTTTGCGTAAATGGTTAAACCAGCAAGATCGTCTGAATATAAGTTTTCTCACCTGTCTGAACGATAAGTCATCCCGTCTTCTCATCATGGCTTCGACCACTTGGCATAACTTCGTCTTTATATGTACAGAGAGCACCGTCATGTCCAAGTGACGGACATACCTACAAACATTGATAGTCATAACTCAAAGTATTTTTTTGTAGTATATCGGACAACGGAGCAGGTGGCTTTCCTGTATGGTATAGAACACCGCCGCCCTTGGACAACCGCGCCACAGTCTGCGCATTGGTTGTGTTGCCGGAATTTTACGCCACTTAAGCGGCTTTCTTAAGGGCCTCCGATATCCTCACTCAGCGAAACACTGTGAGCCCGTGATATCACTTCAGACGAGCCGGCCCATTTAGTGCGTCCGCATATGCTTCAGCAAGGCTCTCCCACGGGAAATTTATTTTCAATTAGTGAACCCGGCCGACAAAGGACAGACTTTTTTGTAGCCAGTTAACTGATTTATCTACACGGAACCTTACAACCAACATTTTAACTTTATTGTATAGTATTAAAGATCAAATTGACTAAGTATTATTAAGAATTTTTTGTATGGCAAAAAAAATTAAGAATTTTTCAGGAAATTTATTAAAATATTTTTTTTAGTATAAAAATAGTGGCAAACGAGCCTCAACCAGGGTAAGCGGTCCTCCGCCCATGGTTAAGCCCTTGTAGATTCGCGATTCTTTTCTTGAGAGTCCCAAGTCATATTGGCTTGGAAATTCCCTACTGGCAGCTGATTCCAAAGAGAGGTGGTGCGCGGCACAAAATGCCTTAAAAACTCAGTTGTAGAATGATAAACTTCGAGGTGAAAACGATGAAATTTTTATTCTGCCTCGATGTTCGATTATGACATTCAGCCAGCAGAAAAGTAATTAAATATTTATAATTTCTAATTTAAAAATAAAACCACGGTTTCTTCACAGTTCAAAATCGGACGTAATCGTGCCTCTATACACAAATGGGTCTAATGGAGAAGCTCAGAGTCACTGAGCGAGCTATGGAGAGGGCAATGCTCGGAGTCTCGCTGCGAGATAA
>DWCF01007815.1:0-10116 GCA_018230265.1 Delias oraia
GTTGAGAATATTGTAATAGTGAACTCGGCAAACGTCACCCCACCCAGAACGCCACATACTGCGTCCGTCACACGTCACACTTTGAATAATATTTTGCATAATTTACACAATACTAACATAAATCATAACCTATGTGCTATTTTGATTTTTGAGCTACATAATTGCAAAGTTTCATTAAAATCTCTTGATTAGTTTTTGCGTAAAAGAGTAATAAACAGCCACCCATACATACCAACTTTCGCGTGCATAATATTAGTAGAATCAAACATCGTTGAAGTTTTATCGCTTATCAAATTTGAAATGAGAATCAACTCACCGCAACATCCGGATCCAAGTGAGCTCCAGCAACCAAGGTTCCCGTCGTATCGTTCAGCAGAACTTGTACCGTAACCCTCAATCCTCTTTCATCCAAACAGCGCTGGAGTAAGGCAGCCACATCTACTCCAGCCATGCCTCCACACTTAAAACTCTTCGTCCAAGTTATAAGCTCTCCCGAAGATATGGAATGCTGTTTCATGGGGAATGAGAAGGTGAAACCTGAAAATGGTTACAATTTTTAATGGGTGGATATGGTAGGCCAGTGGTAGTAGTTACGTTGAATGTACAAGTAATTTAAATTTTTGTGGTATCATGGACAACACAGCAGGTGGATTGCATGTGGTAAGAAAGGATCACCTCCCATGAACAATCGTGCCACAGTCCGCGCTTTTTTTCTGTTACCATTTTTTTACGCAGCTTAGGCCGTATAATTTTAAGAGCTTCAGATATCCTCAATCATTTAGCTAAACACAATAGAAGCACTGTAGTAATTTCTGTTTAAAATTGGGTATGCTGCTCATTTTTGTTTACTTTTTTATTATTAACATCACCATAAGATGTTTTGGGCAGGTAGCTGATTCCACAGAGTGTTAGTGCACAGCACGAAATATTTTAAAAAGCTTTATTGCAGAACGAAAAACATCGAGATGATACATATGAAACTTTGAACATAAAATAAAGTTTATACCTAAACATAAAGATAAATATGTTTACTCATATAAATAAATAATAAATCTTTATGCCCAAAAAACCGAAACACGTTTAACGATATTTTAACTCCATACCTCTACGCATTGTTTGTTGAAATCGTAAACTACTTAAACACAGGCAGTAATATTAAATATTTACAACAGGAAACAGGTTGTTACCTAAAGAAAGTTCATCCCTTTCCATGCCTTCTGAACGAAGAAAGTCAAGCACGCAGTCTGCTAAGAAATTGAACAGATCAACACCAGGCCCAACTCGGAGTTCATCGCTGTAAAAATGTTATTAAAAAGCTTTTATTTACCTCAATAGTATAAAATAATTGCATATATTTATAAATATTATTTTTATACAAATAAATATTTTATAGAAATTGATTGTATAGCGGGTCACATCTATGGTAAGAGTAAGAGATTACCGCTGCCCGTGGACAACCATGCCACAATCCGCGATTTAGTTGTGGTTGGCGGCTTATTAGTCATTTCAAGAGCTACCTACGGTCGCGAAATATAGCAATATTTTTATTACTAAACACCTAAAATGCCTACTAACAAATTATGAGTTTACACACATAATTTGCATATGCATGAGTATGCACTTGAAATAAAGGTACCTACAACTATTCTGTGTGACCGTGATATCATTTGGGACGAGCTGGCTCAATAAGTGATTTAGAATATGCCTGTCACTGGCCAAAAATCGTATAAATTGGAAATTGTATAATTATTTTTCCTTTTTTCGAATCCTCGAAATGAATAAACCTTTCAATGAGAGTCTATATACCTAACATAATAAGAGCAGACGCCCACCGCTCAGCAAAAACTGGTTATGGCCATGGACGGAGGATCGCGTATCCTAGATAAGCCTCCTGCTTATTTGCCAGTGAATTTTAATGAAAAATAATTATAATTAAATGTATTATAAACAATATTGTTCACGAGTCACGTCTTCACTTGATTCTTTGAGTAATTACAATCAAAGACGCAGTTAGCAGTTACCACGTACCTGATGTGATAATGTTTGACATCCTCTCTCACCAGTTGACCTTCACGCAACTCCAAGTACAACACTCGGAAGTTGGTACCACCGAGATCCAACGCCAGGAAGACTCCTTCCTCTGCAATAAATCAATTATGTTTCACATTTTATATCTGCAGGGGGTTATAAGAAAGAACTAGATAATTTATATAAGACAATAAGTCTTAGTCAATAAGTAATCTTCTTAAATATTGTATTTTATTAATAATAAACCACAACTATTTTATTCTCACCTAAACATAAAGTAACGACATTTAAAGTCTATTATTAAAATTAACAATACATTTTTATAATAAATCCGTATTAATTTTATCATTACAACTTTAACCAAAAACACGTATGCTATTTGGTTAAGGTATCTTTAGGATATTGTAGGTAAGGATCTTTCTCTATAAATTATTAATTAAAAACATTTTAAAAAACTCATTGTATACAAATAATTATATACTTTAACTCATCTATTATATTCTTTATATTGTATAACGAGCAACATAACAGGTTGGTTTTATCTTTGGTAATATATCACCGCCGCACATGGACAATCGCGACACAATCTGTGCTTTGATTATGTTGTCGAAATTTACACGTTGTTGCATAAGAACAGAATTCTTTAAGAAGATGTATTTAGAAAATTTTGTGACTACGTAAGTATATATAAAGTTTCTTTAAAAGTACAAAGTTTATAATGTTCTAATAATACTTTTAGCCTAAAATCCGTCGTATTTATAATTGTTTTTCTCTTACCTGTTCCATCTGGTAGTTCTGGTACGTAAGTGTTTTCCATTTGCAGACTAGATGGCTTTTCCCGTAGACCATTTTCAATTTCCCGCGAGAAGACTTGCGCCACTCGTTTCAAGGTGGCTCCACAGAGTACTAAACCGGACAATTTTGATTCCACCTGTGAAAATTTATATTTATAATAAATTTACTGCATGTTTCTGTTTTTAAAAATTTAAGAATAACTTATACCGGTAGATGTACAAACTTATACTGACTAGTAGGTGCGTTAAAACATTTAAGTTTTTATACTATAGTTATAATATGAGAATTAATTATATTATTATTGATTATCGTTGTATAATTTAGAAATATATTTTAATTATAACTATTTTATACCGAAAGACATTTCTTTATATGATTCAATATGTTAATTTAATAGAAAATAATCAAAATTTGAATTTAAAATGTAATTTACGTGATTGTTATTGGTTTTGGCAATAATGTCTAGTATGTAAACTTCATACTTTTCATGCCACTGCTAATGATACTCGCGCTGACCAGCGCTACCCAAAAGAGATATTTTTAGTGCGGACTTCAAGGGATCGGCTGTGCAAGCGTGTTTGCAATTTGCTCAATCGCTTAGTTGACGCCGGGCACCCGGAGCAGTTTTAACTGGCGCACATAAGTATCGCTAAAAGACAACGCGAACGCTGCAACAATTTGCCGAAACTTGAAAGCGAAGTGAGAGGACGGGCAGGGCAGTATGACACACAGCGATATTACCGCAGCAGTATTCAGGGAATTATTGCTGGCAGCGCGAGGAGCAGCGATAGGTGCTGAATGTAAATTGTGTCAAGTAAAGTAACAATATGAGGGGTTTTTTTAACAGGCAACGAGACAGATGTATCTTTGATTTGTGCAAATGTTGTGTATACTCCATTTACCACCTGACAGATATAAGGAAATGTTTAACCTTTTTACCTGACATATGTAAGGAGTAACAACCTCAGTTATTGATTAAGCCCAAGGGACAAACATCATTGACGTCACTCATGAATGAAATGCTAGTTTTATCCAAACAACGCCTCATTATCTCGACTAAATTACTTTTACCAATTCGTCGTTCAATTTGTTGTAATGAAATTGCTTCTATTCAGGGCATTTTATATAATAAATCATAACTGGATAAAAATATAAATGAGGCTTTTCTCTCGCCATAGGAGAGCAATGCTGAATCTTCTTAGTTAGCTGAGTCTTACAGAATGTAAGTGTGAAACAGTACTTACCTATACTAATTCGCTAAGCGAGAGAGTATACCAGATACCCGCGGTATCGCTTGTTAATTAATAAATGTAAAAAGCCGGCAACTCAATCAAAGTTTAGATTGCAGTTGTCCATTGGTAGCGTGGATTTCTTACCAACAAGGGTCTGTACAGATGTGTCCTATTTTCCAACATAATACAAAATAGACTGGTTCCATGGAAATCTAACGTCGTTGTTAATTCTTATATAGGTATAATATAATGCGTAGGAATATTGTCTGCCACGAATTTAATAATCCATTTTATCTTTTGAAAAAAAATTATAACAAGTGTTAATATATCTTTAATTGGCTATAAGTAAAGCAATCCTGGTCTGAATGAAATTTATGATTTATTCGGTCTCTGGAAGGGCTTGACAGTGGCCGGGCGAGTGTCTTAGCACTGTCTTATACGTGGGAGAGCCAAGATGCCATACTAATTGGGTTGGCTCATCCGAAGACCACGGACTCACAGAATACCAGCGTAAAAGAGTACTGTTATTTACTAAGTGAATGAGGATATCGAAAGCTCGTAAAATTACCGCTCAAACAACATAAAAAGCCGAAGGATGGCGATGGCGGTGGTGTTCTCTTACCATATAGAAGACAACCCTTCTTCGTTGTCCGCTATAACATAGAAAAAAGAAGACCCTTTATTGCTTTGTTCGCAATACAATAAAAAAGATTTAATTAATTAATTTTTAGTTAATTAAAAATTATTATAAAAATAATAATATATTATAATAATTAATTGATCCGCTATTAGCTTACAATGAGGTATTGCTGTAAATACGTAAAATGTTAAAATGTTATCTCGAATATGGCACCGTAATATGTCTGACCCAAAACAATTGGTTTATCACAAGGTGAAGGTTTATTCTTGATTACACGACTTAACATTTTTACATAAAGCCATGAAAAAGTACACTATGTCCCGTTTATCTGGATAAGAAAACATTTTCAATTATTATTATTTAGTTATTATGTTAAAGTCTATTTAAAAATTTATTTTTCTGTCACAAAAGTACATTTCATACTGAAATTAAAACATGAACAAATTTCATAAACATGTCTAATAAAATATTATACTTATTTTTTTTAAAACATGTCGAGACTTTTGAAAGAGTTGGAGTACTGTACTAGGCTTAACACCTATATGACAGAATTTCCAAGCTCCTGGGAAATTTTTCTCCAAGGAATTTTGGGTTCATTTTAAGTAAATTGTACAAAAGTGTTTATGTAACTGTGATTATATAAGCTGACTATTTTTAATAGACAACGGAGCAGATGGGTCTCCAATATACTAAGAGAACATCGCCGCCCATGAACAACCGCGCCACAGTCCGCGCAATGGTCGTGTCGTCGGTTTTTTACGCCGCTTAAACGGCACTTTTAAAGGCCTCCAATATCCTCACTCACCCTGCAAAACACAGTACTAGAACCGTTTCACGCTGACTATTCTGTGAGCCCGTGTTATAACTTCGGACGAGCCGGTCCAAAATGTGCGTCAGCATATGCTTCAGCAAGGCTCTTCGTCTCATCTTCGTCTCGTCGTCATCAGAGTCTTCTAAGAGCGGCCAAGCGTCTTAGCCGAGAATCATTTTTTAATTGACAGACTTAGACAACATCAAATTGAACACGCGGACTCATTGAAGGGTTCAATTCATCAGGTCAGAGGCAATTATGACTGATTGCGCCTCCATTAACACCGAGGTGCAACAGCAATACTCGTGTCTTTTATTTTAAACATATAAATAATACTTTCTATTGGTAATATTCTTCTATTAGTAAATTATTATTTCATTTATAATTTATTCGGTATCTGGAAGGGGTTGACAATAGCCGGGCGAAAGTCTTAGTACTGACGCACACATTGGTCTGGCTCATCCGCAGTGATACCACGAGCTCACAGAATACTCAGTGTGAAACGGTACTAGAAATGTGTTTCGCAGAGTGAGTGAGGATATCTAATAAAAAATACGACTAAAAAAACTTCAGCGTGGCTTTCCCAAGAACGATACAGTATTAAGCTAATCACTATGCCAATGTCAAGCCCTTCTAGAGACAAAATACATAATTTCTATTAATTAAACAATTTCATTCAGAATAAGAATCGATATAAACGGCACTCTTAATGTTTTAAACTTACTCTCATATGCAGTTAAATTCTGTCTTTATTTGAATTAAAATAAATAAACTAAGGAAACTTATCACTTATGTAACTTTAATAATCTTATATTAAATATAAATGATAATAAAAATATTATTGCAGAAAACAAGAATATAAAACAATTTCTTTTATCATTTATTAAATTATTACTTCAATAAAATCGAGGTTAATTTGATAGGTAGGAGGTTAATTGCACAATACCAATTTTGCGTTGATGCGCAGAGAAAATACACGAGTATAATTTAACAACTTTTCTTCATAAATATAAAATTATATAATATATATAATGAAATTGCAAAGCAATCGTGCGATTCTTGTACCCGCGCCCCTGCAAGGGCTTGGAGTGTCCATGGGCGGAGGCCCGCTTATCCTAGGCGAGCCTCCTACTCTTTGGCCACCATTTCCATGAAAAAAGACGACGGATTTTGTATGTTAGTCAAGGCTTTTTATTTTTCTCTCATAAAGGTATAGTTCATAATTAAATTAAAACACAAACGAATTTCTAAAACGTGCCTTACAAATTTCTCAAAAAGACTTGAGAGATCTTTGAGAAAACTGGAGTTTGTAACAGGCTCGAAATCTGTATGACAAAATCTCCAGGCTTCCAACGGCGGACTTTTGGATTCAATAAAAGTAAATTGTATAAAAGTTTGTATGAGTGTCTGTTTGATGTAGTGAAAGTTGACTTTACGGGTTCTACCCTCGGTCTGAATAGAAGTTATTACTTCATCATCATCATCATCATCAGCCTATTCAAGTCCACTGCTGGACATAGGCCTCCCCCAAAGACGCCCACCTGTTGCGATCTTGAACGATCTGGATCCACATTATAATTTAATTGGTATAATTTTTTGGAAGAGCTTGCAGTTAACAAGTGTCTTAAAATTGTGTTACCTGTGGGAGAGCCATGCTAAAGCATATGCTGACGCATTAAATACCCGGACTAACAGAATAACAGCTTGAAATAGTACTTGTGCCGTGTATCCAAGTGTAAGTGAGGTTATCAACCCACTAAGTAAGCCGGCGACACAACTAAAGCACGGAGGCAGCGGTGATCTCTTATTAAACGGACAAATTACCTTTATAGCATGAGCTTTGTCTTCGAGCTGTAATGGTGGTGGCAGGAACTGTTTCTCCCAATCATCATGTGTTCCGTTCACACCAATACTTCTGTTTATAGAACAATTTGTCACCATCATATCACCATTTGTCCCATTAACTGAACCGTTCATGTAAGACGGATTGTGACCATTTACGCGGGTCTCTACCGCATGACCATTTTCTAACACCGTCGACATGTCTTTTCTGTAAACAAAGAAAAAATTACAATAACACAAGTTCAAATTGTAACCTACTTTTTGTTATTTTTAAAGGCCGTTAAGGACATAGAATTTATAATTAATTATGTAAATTTTAATCAGTTTTTGGAAGTTTTACACGGTCTTGTCCTAGGGAGAGCTGCTGACGCACAAATTGGATGAGAATATATGAACTTTATTTTCACCTTTTGAAGATAGTTTCATGTAAATTTCTGATACATGTACTAAAACATTATATATTAAAGCAGTCATACTTGAATTCTTAAAATAAAAAAAGCTTGTAGGGCTTGACAATGGGTGAGTGTCTTAATATAGTCGCACCCGTGGGAGAGCCACGCTTCAGCGTATGCTCACGCACTAATTGGGCCGGCTGGTCCGATGTGATACCACAGGTTCACAGAATACTCAGCGTGAAACGGTACTTGTATATATTGTAATATTAGAGGCCCTTAAACGTGCCGCTTTATCGGCGCAAAAACCGGCAACACAACCAATGCACGGACTGTGCCGCGGTTGTTTATGGGCGACAGTGTTCTCTTACCATATAGGAGATTCACCTGCTCCGTTGTTCGCTATATAATAAAAAAACTTCATAAGTATAATACATACCGAGACAAACAATTGAAAATACAGCAAAATTTCATTTTTACTGCTAACCGATTTCTGTGTGTTCTTTTTAAAAATTCGTAATTATTTGAAGTAATAGGAGAAGCTTAGTCATTGAAAACTGATAAGATATCGTCTGCTTTACAGCTGATATTGATTATACAGGTTGTATATAAAACATTTATATAAGTAATTTAAGTTTTTTTATGGTATAGCGGACAACGGAGCATGCGGGTCTTCTATGTAGTAAGAGAACACACACATCACCAACCGCGCCACAGTCCGCGCATTGGTTGTGTTTCCGGTTTATACGCCACTTAAGCGGAATTTTAAAGTGCCTTTTATATCCTCAATCATTTAGTAAAACACAGTAGATGACCTATCCAAACAAAGACCGTTTCAAGTACAACTACCATAATACTAGTCTGATTCTTGTAGTTCTCGCCTATGGTTTCCTATAAATATAAAAACATTATTCTGTTATATCTTTTATTTTTTTTAGAATTGTTGGCAAACGAGCCGGACGCTCTCCTAGGGCAAGCGGTTCTCCGCCCATGGCCACCCCTAGCCCTTACAGAGCCATGGGTGCGTTGCCGGCCTTATACTCCTGCTGGTAGCTGATTCCACAGAGAGGTGGCACGCAGCACAAAATTATTATTCTGTTATTTAGTCGGTAAAATATTTTTATCTTAATAAAAAACTTAAAGTATCATAACATTTCAACAATATATTTTTCAAAATATTAAATTACGGTATAAGAATCTTTAACGTACCTTATAATGTATTTAATATAACATTTTAATAGTAAATATTTAATTATAAACCTTGAAACGTTTGCTATTTCTATCGGTGGTATATTGACTATTACTCTTTCTGGTAGGTCCCTCATGTCTGAAGATCGCGCTCAGCATCAGAGTTGCTCTTGGTAAATAGTAACAGTTGTTTACCATACATAGTATGTAATACTTTTACTGTTAATTCTGTCTGACTAATTTAAAGGCGTAAATACTTATTGTTAAAAGTTACGTGCAGTTTAGATATCAAATAAAAGTGAAAATTATTTTTTTAATTAATTTAATGGTTTTACAATTAAGTTTTTAAATATGTTTAAAATACAGAAATATTTGGGGATGTGTAACCAAAATGCTGGATTAATATTAGAGATGTGTTCGAAATATGTTATAAAACATACTGTATTTTTCATATTAATGTGATAATAAATATTTGGAAAATTTATTGATTGGAAGAAAGAAGATTGACGGTAAGCTATTAGAAATTAGACGGATAAGATAGTAAAAAAATTATACTGATAGTTTTTACACACATTGCGAATCTGGTAGTCGCTTATAAGTTTGGCTCTAATATCTATGAGATTTAAATGAGCGTCCATGGGCGGAGGACCGCTTATCCTATACACATACGTATTCAATTATAATTATTTATTTTCTTTTTATTTGAATTGTTTTTTTTTGTTGTATATAAATTTTCATATCGAGACACTTTTTATCTATCGTAACATATATAAAAAATATATTTTTATAATATATAATTGTGTTCTGATATAAAAAAAGCCCAGTTAGGTTTCTGTTAGTTATCAATTATCAATACATTTTCCGCCTCTCTCTGGAATCAGCTGCCAGTATTTCCAAATCAATACGACTTAGGGACCATCAAGAAAAGAGCGTAAATATTCCTTAAAGGCCGGCAACGCACCCGCGGCTATGCAAGGGCTAGGTGCGTCCAAGGGTGGAAGACCGCTTGTCCTAGGTGAGCCTCCTGCTTGAATGCCACCGTTTTTTATAAAAAAAATATATTTACCCTAAAACTATCCAAGAATTTATACTATACATATTTACACCATTTCGTACCGGAAAACGCAGAGTGGGACGTCCCGCCACGCGATGGAAAGACGATCTCACGAAGGTCGCGGGCAACCACTG
>DWCF01007816.1:0-10116 GCA_018230265.1 Delias oraia
CAAAATTTCAATCTTTTTCTGAAAAATATATTGTTCATGCAGAGTATATCTTGGGAAACCGAATACCTATTTGAATTAGTTTAAGAGCCAAGAAATACATCAAAGTATTAGATAGAAGTCGTATGATACTGTTTATGAAAACTTCAATTTAAATATTAGCCATAAAAATCTGCTATAATAGTTGAAAACTGCATGCGATAACTTTTCTTCTTAGCTCCTACATTCTTATTAGGTTCAAGTACGTTTCAAGACAAACTTTGCGAATATATTCTCCTTACGGTCGCCGCCTTATAATTTATAATATCTCTATCGGTAATAGCTTTTTGAAGTAAATGAACTTTTCATACAAGTTTTCCATATATTTTCAATAATGTGGAAAGTATGGGCATACACAATAAAGTAGATTCGCGTTTTATTTCCAAACTAACGACTCACTGCGGCTGCTTTTCTATAATGGTTTACTGTAAAATTACCTTAAAATAAAAAACATATAGACGTATAGAAACTCTTACAGACAAAATTTAATTAATATTTAAGTGATATTCTCTGCATATTACTATAGTATAATAGCGTTGCACAAACACACAATCAATCATTAATTAAGCAATTCATATTATTAAATCAATTAGTGTCAGGAATTTATTTAATTTAGGCAATAACTATCTAATTCCTATATTAGAACTTATACCAATGTATGTTACACATTATTTGCTTTATAAATATTGTTATTTTTACCGTTCTATATAAAAAATATCTCAAATTCAAAATAAATTTGAGAGCCTCGTAGGTTTTAAAAGTTTACCATGAAGCTCGGTTCGAATCCCGGTTCGGACAATTATAATTTAATTTATAGTTTATTCGGGAAGTCTCTGGAAGGACTTGACAGTGGCCGGGCGAGTGTCTTAATATTGTTGCACTCGTGAGAGAGCCATGCCGAAGCATATGCCGACGCACTAATTGAGCCGGTTCGTCTGAAGTTATTCCACGTGCTCACAGAATACTCAGCGTGAAACGGTACTTGTACTGTGTTTCGCAGAGTGAATGAGGATATCGAAGGCCCCATAAAAGTGCCGCTTCAGCGGTGAAAAAAGCCGGCGACACAACCAATGCGCGGACTGTGGCGCGGTATTTCATGGGCAGCGGTGTTCTCCTATCACATAGAAGTCCCATCTGCTCCGTTGTCCGCTATATAATAAAAAAAATAAAGATTCTTACAGTTTTACAAATTTAAGTATACATTCAAATTCAATTACTTAAGCAATAAATCTTCATATTACACGTATTTTTTAGTAGTTAACTATTGCATGATAAGTTCACATTCAAAGACTATCTTGTTTAGGTGGGTTCTACACAGGTATACAATGGATGAATACAGTCGGGAACTGTCACTTTTGATTTGTTAATTTCGAGTATTTCTATATATTTACATATGTATTCTATTATACGTTAGAATACATATGTAAATATGAGCGTTCTCTTTACAGAATCATTTGAAAAATTCATCTTAATAATTAATTGTAATAATATTTCCCGTGATGAGACCTATACAAAAAGTCACATCAAGTTGCTACGATGCTAGTTCCATAATAGAACTTTAACAAATGGAGTATATTGTAAAAGGTAAGCGGTTGTTGAACAGCCTTAGAACTCTTGGAACAAGCCCGTCACTTCCTGCCTTATCATTTTTATGCGTTGCCGTGATTTAAGGAACAATACAATTGCCCCCTCGCGTATAAATCTTATCAGAAACTATGATAGCAAGAGATTTATATCTTCTGTTCTAGATAATTTGGTAGAACTTGTTTACGTTTTGTGGGAAAGTCGTTTATTTGCTATTTTATAGACCTTATACTGTGTACTAAATACCAATTTTAATTTTTACAATTACTGCCGTGGGACGAAAGCATATTCTGACGCACTAATTGAGCCGGCTCGTCTGAAGTTATACCACGTGCTCACAGAATATTCAGCATGAAACGGTTCTTGTATCGTGTTTCGGTGAGTTAGTGAGGATATCGGTGGAACGTAAAAAGTGCCGCTTAGGGGTATGAAAAGCCGCAACACAACAAATACTTTGTAAAATTATCAATGTAAGGTAAATTTTTATTCTATAGGGTCTAGGATAACAACATTTTTTCTTAACAGTTAGAATTTTCTTTTATAGTACACACCTGGGAGTGGAATAAAACCACCCTTCAGAAATCTTGAAGCTCTTCAAATGCAATTAGATTGAGATATAAAGATACCTTTCCATTCTAAGCAAACAGCGTGTCAAATCAATTCATTAGAACAGGAGGTTTACACTATCAGACAATCGATACGGGGTTAGGTGTTCATTTAAGTCAAGATGGAACTGCAGATTAAACAGTGGATGCTCTGTAGCCCTTGCGACTCAACAATCTATAGGCGAATAGCGATCGTGATATATAATTTCTCTTTTATTTTCCTAAGACAAGTCTATGCTGATATCTTTTTTTCTACACAACTTTGTAAAACATAAGATATTATTTTTTTTGTTTGTTAAAAACTATATTAGATATTTCTAGCTATTTTTATATTAAAGGTGGCAGACGAGCAGGAGGCTCACATAGATCAAGCGGTCTTCCGCCCATGGACACCCCCAGCCGCCGCGGGTGCGTTGCCGTCATTTAAGGAAAATGTAGCTACGTTTAGTTATAAAATACATCAGTTCTCATCAATTTTGCAGAATGCATTTTCAAATTTTCGTATTTATATATAACCGATATTCTTTACAGATCATGTAATCTGAGACTAGACAAAACTGCAAATATCTTTAATTTTACGCTCATGTCTCGCGCCACAAGCCTTCAAAGGGGCATTATTCCTCCTTATCGCCACTCGTTACTCCCTAATAAAACCCTCCCCGGTAATCTGAAGGGTTGTTACGACTCTCTTAAATTTAATAAGTGCAACTTTAAAAACAGAAACAATGAACGTGTCTGCAACTCTTACTAACTTAAAGAAGGGTTGATGTTTTATGCTTGTTGAACTAATGATGATTCATTCGAATTTTAAAAGGGTTAAGGCTTTTTCTTATACACCAGGGTTATAGCCTTAACCAACAATACAAGGGCGAGTAAAAGTTGTTTTAAAGAGTTTTTACAATTCATAGCCGAGACCATTTTCAGTCTTACATTGAAAATAAAATATTATTTTACATTAATAAAAATTGATAATCTACAGTACAAATATAGTTTTTTTTTAATTCTATTGCGGACAACGGAGCAGTTGGTATGAGAACACCGCCTATATAGTAAGAGAACACCGCTGATGAACATCCGCGCCACAGTACGCGCATTGGTAGAGTTGCCGACTTTTTATAATGGTTACGCGGCACTTTCTAACAGAAGAACAAGTACCGTTTCACGTTGAGTATTCTGTGAGCCCGTGGTATCACTTCCGACGAGCCGGCCCAATTAGTGCGTCAGCATATGCTTCAGCATGGCTCTGCCACGGGTGCAATGATAAGATATTTATAAGAAGTGAAGTAAGTTTGACGCAAATATTGAAATGTAAAATATATTTCTTTACTTATATATCACAGGCATCACTATCTTATTATTAGCATATATTTTTCGCCATTATTTATGCGATAATAACATGTTAGCTGAAAAATCGACTGAGTTCTGCTCTCGTAGACTTAAATTCGTATATTTGTATTATTTAAATTATTTAATATATTTTTAGATGACTTAAAATATACTAAATTGATTTGGTTATTACATTATTGGATATATAACATTTTTTTATGCTATAATTAATGAAAACTATTATAGAAATAAAAATTCGAAAAGCAAAAATTACATCTACGAATTGGTACTCAACTTATTTAGGCTCAATTTTCAATGATAACATGACTTATACTTCCTCATAAAACAAACTATATTCCTAGAAAAAACATCTGTAGTTGATCAATTGATCGTTGTATAAATATGTCGATATACATCTTGGGGCAATTTCCAATATTTGTACCTAATATATTGTAACATGGGTTACCTGACAATGCCCGAGGGTCAAAGTGTTCAAGTTGGCACGTAACTTTTACAATCAAGAGCACTTTTCCCACTGAAGTGTTGAAAAATAACTTTAAAATAGATACGGTTTTTTAAAATATTACGACTGTAACAAAAAATAATAATTAAACACGCTTCAACACAACGCATATTAAAAATCGGTCTAGGCCGTTTAGAGTTATAACTGAAACCTGATATGGCGACTTTGAAGGGACCCTATGTTTGTTGACGTTATATCCGATAATAGTTTTTATCAAAACATATACATAAGTATAGTTATTATTAGTTGTGTAATTAAATATGTTGTCATAGGTATCTAAATAGTAGTTTATGTTTGTGATCTTGTTGTCAAATGATATGTCAAAAAAGAAATAAAAATATTTACTTAAAAAATATGTAATTAGAATAAAAAATGTACTTACCTGTTTAGAGTACGGTTACTAGTTCTGAAAGTAATAAGTTTTAGTCTGTTTGTTTTAGACTAGGCTGAAATATATTATGCATTTTACGTTCATACTTCTCAAGATGAGTGTATAAGCAGTATTAAACTTGACGTTTAAGACAACAAAATTTGTAGATTTTAAAAATTAGTTGGTCGTTTTAATCGAAAAATAACGATAAAGAATCGTCATTCGTCGTTATAAGCGATGTATTGGATGTTGTTATAGGCGGTATGTTTACTAAATGATTTACTAGAAATTCAGACGGACTTTCCAATCTGGCTGCTATAAACGATCAGTTGTAGCAAACGATATTGTTATAATCGATTTTTACTGTATTAGTATTGTATACCTATCATCATCATCATCATAATTTCAGCCGTAAGACGTCCACTGGTGGACATAGGCCTCCCCCTTGGATCTTCCATGAATACGTGTCAGAGGCGACCTGCATCCAGCGTCTTCAGGCGACCTTGTATACCTATATTTGTATGTAATTATATATAATAATGCACATAAGTTTGCAACTATAAGTATGTGACTGAAACAACCGTCAGAAATCACCGAATCAGTACAATATAACCCATTGTATGTGAGGTCAGAGGTTATCGTATGAGCATAATGTGTCTATACGCTATCCATATTGACGAGAACAATAGATGGTTGAAATACAGAATATAGAATAAACAGAAAGTTAGATTCAAATTGGAATTAGTTTATAAAATATACTTCTTTAGTAAAAATATGCTTTATTAATTTTACAATGTTTAATAATCGTAAGATTAAGATAGTGAACGGTTGATATCTCTTCAAGATCCGGCTTTCTATATCCATCTCTGTGCGATTAGCAGAAATTATGATAAAATTCTTTGATTTAACTATATCAAAATATGAAAAGCGTAATAAAATATGGTTGTACAACTGACAATGTTTACGATACTGTGTGCGAACAATAGGGTACTGGATCGCATTGTCTTTGTTTATTTTACACTGAGTTTATGTGGTGAAGTTTGAATTTTAGTAGGCTTTCCCATCTAAATGAATTTAGGATAATTAGATTCATTTGTCTATTTCCTGATTGACATAATTTTCAAGTAATTAAATTAATCATCAACGCAGTACAGCAATTAAGCAATGCAGCTGCAAGTAGAGCGATCATATTCAACGAAACCATAGTAAAATGACACTTCTGAAAAAATAAAACTCTATGAAACGGTGAAAATGAATTTGATTGTCAAATACAAATGACGTTTGGGACACTAATTTCTACAGATTTAATTTCATTTTTTTATACTTACCGCCTGTGGACAGTTGCACCACAGTCCGCGCCTTGGTTGTTTTGCCGGATTTTTACGCCATTTATACGGCATTTTTAAGGGCCTCCGATATCCTAACTCACTTACCGAAACACAGTACAAGAAACGTTTCACTCTGAGTATTCTGCTAGCCCGTGGTATCACTTCGTACGAACCGGCCCAATTTGTGCGGCTGTCCGAAGTGAGTCGAGTGAGTGAAGTGTCCGAAGAGTGGCTCTACCACGGGTGACCGGGATCGGATTCTTACAACCGTATAAACAAGACCAAATGGCTTATAAAAATTGTATTAAATGTGCAGTACGTTAAATACGATAATTATTATTATCATCATTTATTATATTGATTACAAAATATATTCACTTCGCTGCCACTCACTTGTCAGAAGATAAAAGCTTCATATTTATCTCACCCATTTAGAGGTTATTTAAATATATTTTTATTGCTCATATAGATTATAAAAATGTATTGAATGGCGATATAATATAGTTTATTATATCAATTAAAGTTTAAGATAGGAAGATTATTAATATTCTTTCACATGTAAAAGAAGAAAGTTCGTATATCTTGTAATTTTTCTTAAAATACTTAATTTTTTATGTTATTTCGCTACATATGTTTAGATATAATTAAATATTTTATTTTAATACATAACATTTATATACTTAAATGTGGATGAGTCATAAATATTATACAATACAATGATAAGACAATTTTGAGTAGTGAAATTTATATACAGTTAATTTTTCTTTAAGGAAGTAAATATATGTTTAAAGTATTCGTTCCGTGTGTAACGCTGAGTCAGCAAGTAAGCAGTTCGCTTGCTAGGGTGCAGAACTCTCTGTATAAATTTAGGGTGTAAATTTATTGATTTATTCATTTTGTTGAAACAGTTTAATTTAAGTTATGTTCTAATGAAAAACAGTTTTAACATTAATAGATATAAGAGATAGCTATACGCATCCTATTTTTAATAGATTGTTCAATGAAAGTTTTTCATTTTTATGTAGGGAGTTTTTCTTTATTTTCTAATTAATATGACGTTATACATTTTTTTTAAATTCTATAGGGGATAATGGAGCAGGTGGGTCTCCTATATGGTAAGAGAACACCGCCGCCAATGAACAACCACGCCACATTCCGCGCATTGGTTGTGTTTTCGGCTGAAGATGTACTATAAAGGTAAAGGATGGTTCTTAATTTATCTCATTAGTAACTTTTTTTGGAGAAAAAATCCCGAGGGATAGCGGTGATGAAGCATATGCTGACGCATTAATTTGACCGGCTAATCCTAATTGATACCACGGTCTCACAAAAAATTGCGTGAAACAGTACCTACTTGTAAATCGATGTGTTTCCCTGAGTGAGTGAGGATATCATAGGACCTTAAAATGCCTAACAATACAATCATTACTATAAATTACTATAAACGCGATTATGTAGTGTTTGTCCATGGACGGCGGTTATCTTTGATTATACAGGACACTTGCTTGCTCTGTTTCCTACCATGGCTTAAAAAATTACTAATTTTTAAATATATATAACACTACCTGACTTGATTTGATAGCTGAATAAAGTTACCGGAGGCCCGGTAAATTATATCATTTAAGAAGCGTAAAAAGCAACCATCATAACCGTAGCGTCGATTGCCGCGCGGTCATCCATGAGCGAAAACCAGCCAGAAAACTTCATAGACCAGAGTTTCCTTGACAGCTGTATAATCTCCACTTCTGAAGGTAATGAATGTGTGAAATAATACGGTATGATATCAAATGGTTACAATTGACGCCAAATAGATCAGATAACAATAATTAATATGGCTTTAGGGGCTTATTAATTTGTGTCGAATGTGATTTATCTTATATTACGCTCAGGTTACCCTCAGGCTGTGTTTATTAATTATTATTTATGCTAGTTTATACGACAGTTTCGAAATTTGATTTTGAAGTTTTCAAGCTGTCTTCATTAATGATTCTAAGGATATCACCTGCTATTGTGATGAATTTCTTGTGAAATTGTCGAAAAATCATCAATATTATTTACTATATGGTTGAGGTACTTATCTGAATTAGATTAGTATTGACTATTACTGTTCTATTAATTGTCGATTTGTGACTATTATCTAACGCAAATACCCCAGCGCAATGTTTTACAACTAATATTGTAAAAGTTTGATTTTAAAGACATTCATGTAATATTTACAATTGTTTACTGAGATTTTAATATGTATGTAATTGGTAAAACAAGTATACCACGAGCTTACAGTATACTAGTGTAAAACAGTACCTACCTGTACTCTATTTCGCTGAATAAGTGAGGATACCGGAGGCCCGTAAAATTATACCGATCGAGTGTCGTAAAAACTGGCAACTCAACATAAGTGCGCATAGTGACGCGATTGTCCAAGCCGGCAACGGTGCTATAAGCTCTGGGGGTGTCCATGGGCGGAGGACCGCTTATCCTAGGTAAGCCTTCTGCAGTTTGCTTGTTTACCAATGTTTCCATGTTGACTTTTGACAATACAATTTTTTTCTATTATTAGCGGCCAGTATATTTACATTAGCCACTTAAAATATATTATCTAGCTCTCTTATGTAGTACCGCCTAAAATGACTGCTTGATGTAGGTCGCATTGTTGTAAATTTACGCTCTCGAGCACATAATTAGAAGTAATACGGACTAGATTAATCTATTAAGGCTTTCAGCAAATAACCGATGAGTCGACCAATATTATCGATTTGAACCGACAGGTTTATAA
Organism: Delias oraia; assembly: GCA_018230265.1. Classification (NCBI taxonomy): domain Eukaryota; kingdom Metazoa; phylum Arthropoda; class Insecta; order Lepidoptera; family Pieridae; genus Delias; species Delias oraia. Next base: position 8,546 of record DWCF01007816.1, read on the forward strand.
ACTGTATTGTCTGCGTTAACTTTTATTTGCATACCTATTGTATTTTTATGTAAATACCAACTTCAATATTTGCATTGAATTGACTATCTTAATTTTATTTCAGACTTGTGTGTTTCTGCACGAAATACTAATAAGTTATTTAAATTGATTTTCGTTGAAGGCATAGAGATTTATAACTTTTAAGAATGTTGTCAGTCGTCACTAACAATATTTATATATGTTTCGTACCATATAAAAGTCGTAATGAGTAAATTTGTACTAATGTTAAGAGAGCTTTTATATTTATGTGTAAATACCGACAGCGAAAGAACCCACACGTGAAACCACTAAGTTTTATAGGACACTAGGTCCATATCATAAATAAAATTGTTATAATTATTAACATTGGTTTCATTTTTATGTAGGTATATTTTTACTGCCAAACAGATTTGCTTTTCCTACTAAAGCTACATTATACTATGAGTAAAAGTACAGCATTTTTCTAAATATGGAGCAAAATTGATAGTTTTCTTTCTTAGCGTTAGACTAAACATTAGAAGGTACATTTATTCTATCTGGACAATGATTGTTTGAAGATATTCTTATTAACCGACACTATACACTTATTATATTTAAAATGTGCAACAAAGATTAGTTTATATTTACCTTGCTGATACCCGAAATATGCAACATTAAAATTGCTAACAACCTGAGGAAAAATAATAATAAAAATAAGATAAACATAATAAAATTTGACATTATTTTCCTATTCGTGCCAATCCTCTATAGTGCCTATGTAATTCCTTAATTTCCTTGGCTTTCTTTGAAAATCAATAAATGTTGAATAAGCTGAAAGTCTCTATTAGGGAAGGGAGTGTATCCTAAACCAACAACCTTTTACCACCTGCCAAAGGCTAAGTGTATTTACTCTATAGTTACAGTATTATAAATCAATTTAGCCTGGCACATGAGTGGACGGGCCGGAAGTTTATATAAACTGTATTTATTAACAGCAACAAGACAAATATGTATACTTTTAATTTGACGATATTGTACTAAATAATTAGTAAACATAATTTAAAAAACAAATAAATAGTGTTGCTCTGTAAAAAGAAACACCGTTTAAAGCCTTTCCTTAAGCAGGTGCATTGGATTTAAGAAATCCAAAATAATTAAAAATATGCACATAAAACATTAAAATAAAAACCATTAATGTCATCTTCTGTCAAAGACAATCTAAAGAAATTTAAAACATTCATTCTAAAGAGGTTTTATTTTTATATATTGTATATACGTATGTATCTTATAATATATAAGTAAAACTGGTAGCCCTATCGCAAAAAAATTTAATACACTTCCAGGTTCAACTACGCTTTTTATCCTATAGCGGACAACGGAGCAGGTGAGTCTCTTATATGGTAGGTATGGTAGAAAACACCACCGTCTATCACTAACCGCTCCACAGTCCGCGCTTTGGTTGTTATTAAGCCGTATTTTTAAGTTTCCGATAACTTCACTCACTCTGCGAAACACATTACAAGTATCGTTTCACGCTGAGTATTCTGTGAGCCCATGTTATCACTTCGGACAAA
>DWCF01007817.1:0-10115 GCA_018230265.1 Delias oraia
CAGATTAATAACACTAATCCAGTTATGTTCTGATTAAATTGTTTGTACCTTCTCTGGATAAGGCATAATCCACATCGCTTAAGATCGCAGCGGGTGGGCGTCTTTGGGGGAGGCCTATATCCAGCAGTGGATTTAGATGGGCTGATGATGAAACCCTATTGGGGGAGGCCTACGTTCAGCAGTGGACTTGGTAGGCTAATGACGATGATGACTAACCCATTTTGGAAAATTTCGCTGTGTAATGTTTTTTGATAAAAAATTAAACTTCAACACACACATATAAAACTATAAAATTAAACTTCGTTAAATTGAAGAAAATAATATAGTAAATAACTTTTTGTCTTTAAAATTATAGTTTTATATATTAGCAGTTTTCTTATATATGGACGTAACGTTACGCGTAGCACATAAATTTGTGAACATCTATGCCATGCTACGTAGCTACGAAAATTTCATTTCTTTAAAAGTGTTCCGTTGCTATAAATCCAAGACATTTCAAGCGAATTCGTATGGGCGTGGTCACCGATACATATTTATTCATTCTGGCGCCGATCCAGAGTGGTTTGTTCAAGAGAGATACGACCACATCGACACTTTGCTGTGCGTTTTTAATGTTTAAGTGTTATGCTTTTTAAAATTGTAACTTCATACAACCGCGGAAGACAATTCAAATATTCACCTATTTAATAATAATTCCTGAATATTTTAATATGAACAATACTTTATAATATAACAAGAAAATTAACAAAAATGATCATCATCTTCATCATCATTTCAGCCGTAAGACGTCCACTGCTGGATATAGGCCTCTCCCTTGGACCTCCATGAATACCTGTCGGAGGTGACCTGCATCCAGCGTCTTCCGGCGACTAACAACAAAAATCCACCAAAACAATGACTATTAAATATAATATGTGTACATAAAAAATGGCAATAAAAATTATGTTTGTAACACCATAGAGGTAAATTACTTTATATTTGTTCTCTTTCCCTGGAGAGACAAGATACTAACCCTGGTCAAAATTATTTTGAAAGGCGTAGCAAAATTATTACAATTTTTTTATTTTATTTAATATAATGTAACGCCCAAATCTATAATAAAACAAGCAGGAAATAATAACGGAGATAACACTTAGTTATATCTGGGGCGGATCGCAAGAACCATAACAGTATTGAAATAAAATATCGTTTATGTCAAGTTATATGATCACTTTTATTTATTTACGTTGAAATAAAAATCTCTTATAATTTTTTTATTGTCTATTGGCAACGGAGAAAATGCGTCTTTTCTATGGTAAGAGATCATCGCTTCCCTTGGCTATTCCCGCCACAATCCGTGCTTTGATTGTGTTGACCGCTTTTTACACTGCTTACAGGTAAAAATTTACGGGCCTACAATATTATCACTCAGTGACAGATAGTACAAATATTGTTACAGCTGGTATTTTGTCAGCCTGTAGTATCACATCGGACGAGTCGGCACAATTAGTGCGTCAGCATGGCTCCCCAATTGAATATAAGAATAGTATTGTCATTCTCAATGATATTTGTAAATTTAAAACTGACTATAGTAAGATAAATCGATACTTCTAGTTAGCCATAAAGCTACGAATAAAAATAATAAATAGTTTTGTATGAACGTTCAATTTCACTAATCTGTATTTATGAACTGTCCCACAATATATTTCGAGGCCTGTAAGCTGCGAGCTATATCGGAATGAATAGCCACTGAGCTTGTTTCAATTCAATGGAATTATTGCGTGTTCGTGCCTACCTTTGCTTCGGTTTAAACGCTAAATTATATTCAAACAAATAATATCAAACTAGACACTTATTAAGCCATCAAATGCTATATGTATATGTATTATAATGTAAAATATCATAGGATCACCATCGATTTATAAAACTTCTGGTTAATTTAGGTTCTTTAAAATCAATAGAATTGTTACTTATTGGAAATTGTATAAAAAGAAATAATATATCCCACAATTTACATTAATTAGTTTATCATCCTTCTGTCATCAAAAGAAATGTTTACCCAGTATTAGATCGCAAAAATACAGGCGATATTTTATTTTTCTTAAACTAACATAATTATTATTTTTTATTTTTAACATAGCTTCAATTGTACAAAGAATTGCATTGCTCTCTTTAAGTCTTTCTTTTGTTCTACGTAGTATTCTGAGAATGTATCTACTCAAACAAGAACTTATCTAAGACTGGCCACAGTAACTTCAGTTAAATGCAAATGCAAACAAGTCTTTTGTAAAGCATTCCGTTTTTTAATGAACAATAACTTTTAATATTTAAATAAATATAAAAATAATGATAATATTTTTTTATATCATGTTATTTTCCTCTTCAATAAATGGAGTCCCATATGAAAATGCTGCTATTCTTTTTTTAACATAATTTTAAGCAATGCAGTCAACTTGTGTCAATGGTGCATTGCCAGATTTTTCGGTTTGCTGAGACAACATGAAATAAATTACTTCATTTTGTCACAGAAACCTACCGTTTGTATATAAAAGTTATAGGAATTTATTTATTTTTATTTATTTTATTTCTACATTATTTTTTTATTCATAGTAACGGACAACGGAGCAGGTCGGTATGCTATATAGTAAGAGAATATCGCCGCCCATGAACAAACGCCCCAAAGTCTGCGCATTGCTTGTGTTACCGCCTTTTAACGAAGATTAAGCTCACTCACTCTGAGAAACACAGTACAAGTACCGTTTCACGCTTAGTATTCTGTGCGTTCGTGGTATCACTTCGGACGAGCTGGCCCAATTTATGCGTCAGCATGGCTCTCCCACGGGTACTACAGTATTAAGACACTTAGCGGGCCAATGTCAAGCCCTTCCAGAGACCGAATAAATTATAATTTATTATCCGAACCGGGATTCGAACCCGATACCTCTGGCGTCGTGGTAGACCTATTATACCACTTAGCCACGAGGCTCTCCAGAGAGTAGTGGGTTATAAAGTGATACTATTAAAAAATTTAAGTTCTAGTTATATATAGGTATAATGAAATATGTGAGATTATATTTATAATATTATATTTTTTATCGTTCATCACTCTGTGGTTCATATTTGATCTGTCAAAACCAAAGAGATGTTACCACATTTAATATTTACATAATAAATACTGTGTATGAAACGAGTCACAAAACCTTTTTTAAACAATTGTCTAAATATTTGCTTGTATTTAACGCGGCGTGATCAATAAACAGCTTAATTTTATTAAATAAATATTATTTTAATAAATTCTGTTTAATTTTTAAGATAATATAAATAAAAAACGTATTTACAACAAAATTACATTTCAAGATTATATGTATGTAATATATATTTTTATAAGCTCTTGATAAGATTTCAGTTAGGTCAAGATAACAGAGCCATTCAGTATTATTTTTTGTATTGTATAGCGAGCGATCACCGTCGCCCTTGGACAACCGCGCCTACCGCTTCCGCCGCTTAAATGTTCAAGTTTTACGCTTCAGACGAGCCGACCAATTTAACGCGACGGCATGCTTCAGCAAGGCTTTTCCACGGATAACACAGGTTTAAGACACTCACCCTGCCACTGGTCAACATTTTTAGGAAATCATAACCAGTGACTTAAAAAATATTAATTTGAAATAAATTAAATGTTGATTATTGATTAACATTAATTAAACGATACAGAAAGATGGTACAATATGTCTGTATTAAAGCTTTTAAACTATGAAGTTATTACGAATTTGTAAGATACCTAGTTATTCTTTTATATGAAAATTGTGCCAAAAAGAACGAGCCTCACTTAGAATCACAGTCCATAGTCGCCGATTCGTTACCATCTTTTTTTCATAGCTAACTTAGCTTAGAGAGTTGGATATGCAGCATACTGAAGTAAAGATTTGATCCAACTTGAGAAAAACTATTCTTAAAAAGTTTAGTACAGAACATATAAAATAAAATTAGTTCTTCGTTATTTAAATTCGACCGAATAAGTGAGGTACTCCTCGATCGTAAAGGATTTAAAATGGGATCAGTGCTGAGTCGTCGCGACATTACTCAGGATCGTTTTAGAATGGTATCTAAATTCGTACCATTTGGAAATCGCTTAGTACAATTCGTTGGATCTGTGACGAAGTGACTTGTAACTTAACGATGCCTGTCAGAACGCGACTGGAGTTTTAATTCTCGAGTATACATTCATTTTCAATAATTATGAATATTTTTGGAAAATAAATAAGATTCTACTTTATGTGTATAGTTGGTATACGAGTTTTACAGATTTTTATTGAATATTTTTTCTAATGTACTAAATCAACTTTTATAATTTAAATACACATTGTCTGAATATATATAAGACAAAAAATCCACAGGAATTCTTATTGATTTCAAGTAAAAAATATGTAAATTGAATAAATCTTATTGTAAACATGTACAAGTCCAACACACGTAAAACTATACTAATTATAAACGAATACGATTACGGGAACGTAAGAAAAAGAGCGTAATAATTCCTATAGGACGGCAACGCACCGGCGAGGTGGTCTAGCAGCACCTACGGACGTCAATACGTGGAGGATGGTTATTTCAAGATGAGCCTCCTGCGTCTTTGCTTTTCGATTGATATAAAAGAAATATTCGTTTAAGTGTAAAAAATTTAATAAATATAATGAAAAACTATTACTCCTACGTAGAAGTAATTCAAACGGATAATAGACACATCTAACAAAGGTCTAGAAAGGAGTTCACAAAATGTGTCATTACTAAAAATCATCTATTCTCCACGTAATTGTCGCGATTTCAATTTTCTATGGGGCAAATCATGAGAGTTTTAATTTATTACAATATTTTGATACGTTAGGTAAAAAAATTCACTAAAACTTATATTTTAAAGTTTAAAACATTCTTAAATTGTAGAATGATCTTTTGTCACTAAATAAAAAATAAATTCCATAGTATTGTGAATATAAAAATAAGGATTTCGCATTAATATACGAGAACAGAAAAAAATTACCGATAGAATGTTGCATTGATGGAGTCAGATTGTTTGTATGTTAATTTAAGAAATTTACTTTAATGAATTTGATTTGCTGTTAATGCACCCGCGGCTCTGCAAGGGCTGGTGTCCATGGGCGGAGGATTGCTTGCCCTAGGCGAGCCTCCTGCTCGTTTGCCACCGATAGTATAAAAATAGCCATAAAGATCGAATCTAAAGGACTATTGTTAATTTATGGGCAACTCATCATCATCAACATTTCAGCCGTAAGACGTCCACTGCTGGACATAGGCCTCCCCCTTGGATCTCCATGTATACCTTTCGGAGGCGACCTGTATCCAAATTAACATATATTAAAATTATAGTCAAATAATATTAAATAATTTGTAATCTTGTACCACACGGTTGATGTTCAGCCATTGTAAGGGTCAAGTTGGGTAATGTCACGTGAAATAGTTGAGCTATTGTATACTAAAAAGTGATGCTAAATTTATCGATAAAAATACTCTTTAAAACTAAGCCTAGTTTAACATCATTTCACCCGTAAGACGTCCACTGCTGGACATAGGCATCTCACTTAGAGAGGGTGTGTTAAACCTATTTTATAATCTATGTGAATTCATATATGTTATTAATAGACTTTCAGTGTCGTTTCTTTATTTTCAGATAAGATTTTTTGCTAGCTTGGCTTAAGTGGATTTTATTATATCTATTTAATTAATAAAAAAATATTTTCAGACACATAAATTCAAGTTAATTCTGTTGTCCAGACCGGGATTCGAACCCGATACCTGGAACTTCAATGTACACTATAACCAATAAGTCACGAGGCTCTCTATTAGTACTTGAAACTGTCAAAATATATTTTTTTTAAATTGTAATAACATCAAGATATCGAATTTTCTCAACACTAGCAAGTAATTCATTGCGAAATTCAAGCCACGGTTACGGCTTTGTCGATTTAGTTCTGTCCATACAACATCTTATTTAACATTTAACTCGGAAAAGACAATGCTTTAGAACTCAACGTTTTATATAGAAACATTATATAACCTGAAACAGTATATAATTCTTAACTCGTGCAAATAATAGTCATACCAATCCGGTGCCATGAAAAATGGTGGAAATGCACCCGCGCTCAAGCAGAATCTGGGGGTGTCCATGGGCGCTTTTTCAAAGTGAGATGCTCGTTTTGCCCTAATTTAATTTTAAAACGGCGATAATACAAACGAAGCCTGGATGACACGTCCATGAGAAGCAGTATTCTCTTACTCTGACTCTGTCGGTCATATTTGTAAAGTACGAATAAACAAGCTTGTGTATTTTAGTTAGCATGAATATTTAGCATAAAACTTGTCTTAATGAGCACAGCTCATTATCAACAAGTCGATTCGAGAATAAGAGATAAATGCGAAAATAATTTTAAAGATTCATCTCGCACTCAACAATGCACTATTGTCCGTGGCCTAGATCTAAAACAATCTAGATAAATAGGGTTTGTAATAATATCACCGCCATAATATGTTTATATAGTGACTTAACGTTCACTGGAAAATGCGTTCTATTGTAAACTGGGTTAAATTTATTATAATATTAAGATTAAAGGTTTTTTTTTTTAAATCCACAGCAGACAACGTAGCAGGTGGGTCTTCCATACGGTAAGAGAACTCCGCTAACCATGAACAACCGCGCCACAGTCCGCGCATTGGTTGTGTTGTCTGCCTTTTACGCCGCTTAAGCGGCAGATTTAAAACCCCGATATCCTCATTTTATCTACGAAACACAGCACAAATGTTGTTTCACGTTGAGTATTCTGTGTGACCATGGTATCACTTTGGACAAGCTCTCCCAATTAGTGTGTCAGCATATGCTTCAGCATGATTCTGCCACGGGTGAGACAGTATTAAGACACTCCTCGGGCCACTATCAAGCCCTTCCAGAGACCAAATAAATTATAAATTAAATTATTATTATCCGGACCCGTTTTCGAACCCGATACCTCTCGCTTCATGTTACACTTTTAAAACTATTAACCTACGAGGCTCTCAGAAGGTAAAATTACAAATGAAAATATGGTAAATACTGTCTAACTTGTCAGCTGTTTAATTTCGCACCTAGACCTGGTACAATCATATTTATTTATTATGTACCGTCAAGGTATAATTCTACCAGTGGGTGAGCCATGCTGAAGCATATACAACATTACAAGTTTTAATTCACGTTGTGAATTAGCAATTGTAATATTTCAATAACCGGAGGCCGACTAAATTATACTGTTGGAGCGGGCCTAAAAAGCCGACCTGAGTGCCTACTTCTCTATTATACAATACATAACATATACCTTTAAATTAAAATAAAATGTCTCAATAATGTCATGTTGACATTAAAAATCTGAAGTGGTTCAGTAACTGCCAATTTTAGTGCTACTTAGACACCATTAAATTCTTAATAATGTTATTATTTATCCATAGCTAAGGCCCGCAAAGATATTCTTTTAATTTTACCTACAACATACAGAATATATAAATACTCCATAATTACATGCACTTGACTTAAAGTACCAGGTTATATTTTATTCAGAAGATATCGTCTACCATGAATTCAATTTTCCATACAAAGGATTTATTTTTCTTTCAAGGAAGGACAGAGAATATTAAAATCGTATATTTACAAATGATTTGTTACTTAATGTATGGAATAAAATTGAAAAGATTGTTTGAAAAGGTTTAGTTGATAAATTTGCCGAGTTGAACATTCTATCTATCTATCTTAGTATGCCAATTCAGTTATAACATAGATACCAAAAGATTTTTCATTTTTAAACAAGATTTTTATTTATTAATTGTTACACATGTCCTTTTCAATTCAGGCCTTTTTCTAAATAACTTATATCTAATTTTATGAAAGATTTAGCAAAATTATCTATTCACATTTTCTTAAGTTGAAATTATTTTTTAATGCATATCGGGCAACAGAGCACGCGAGTCTTCCGTGAGGCCTTGGATAACAGCGCCAAAATCCGCGTTTTGGTTGTGTTATGTTACTTGAATGATATAATCTCAAGAGCCTCTGTTATCCTAAATAACATAGCAAAACATGGTCAAGTACTGTCACGCTGGTATTTTGTGAGCCCGTGTGTCAACAAACTAGCGATCTCAGTGGTACTGTTTACTGTTAAGACACTTGCCCGGCCACGGTCAAGGCTTTTTCAAAGGCTGATTATATTATATTCAGACTGCAAATCGAACCCGATACCCCTGAATCCAAGATAGGCTTCAATACCACTCGGCCATGCACTCTAAAAAAAGGCATAACATCAAATATATGAAAATATTACAATTGATGTTCCCTATTTATTAGATATTCCTGTAACAATGTGCAACAATATTTTTCAAGATGAATAAAAGCTATATTCACGGTGTATGTGTTTCTAATAACGATAGACCGGTTTGTCAATCTATCAAATACCGTTTGTAGCTGTCATACATTTCGTTTGTGAGTGATAATTACTTCATATTGACTGTAATTTGACTGCCAATTCCAAAGTATTCGAACAGTATTATTGATACTTATCATGCGGTTTGTTAAATATAGCCTATGTTTACATAACATTCCACCCGTGGGAGAGCCATGCTGACGCACTCAATTAGTCCGTCCAAAATGGTATCACAGGCTTATAGAATACTCAGCGTGAGTCGGTACTTGTATTATGTTTTAGTGAGTTAAAATATCAGAGGCACCTAATCGCTTAAGGCGCGTAAAAACCCGGCAACACAACCATGCGCGGATTGTGGAGCGGTTGTTCATGGGCGGCGGTGTTCTCTTACCACATAGGACACCCACTTGCTCCGTTGTCCGCTATAGAAAATATAAATTTAACTTGTTATGTCAAAACATCATGTAAGAAAGCAAATATGAAATAATAAATGTATTTAAAAAGGAAACTTCGCGTTGTTGTCCTCAAAAGAAAGTTTTGTATTTATGTAAATGAAGTACAAAATTTTCAAAGGCATAGGCGTACCTATCGAATGTTTTAATATGGTATTTGCTTAAGTAAAACATTGCTACTTGATACTTTGTTTTAAGGTATTTAAATGAGAGCCTTAGGATCGCTCCAGATACCATAACGATAAATATGTCATAAAGTAGCAAAGATAAACTTGAAACAGAAATGGCACTCAATCAAGTCAAGACAGGTTTAAGCCCAAGACGGTAGTACAATCAACAATAGATCAGTGGCGTTATCGCGCGCACATACATACATCATAACTATTGTTCGGGCAGTACGCATCCGTTTCCGGTACACGCCGCGCAATGTAGGACGTTATAAATTGTTCGGAAAAATGCACCGTTGCTTCTCGTTGCTATTTCCTTCCGGCAAACAGTGTGCTAACACTGAATTTGTTACTAAATCATATCTTAAAGTGTGAAATATAAATATTATCTTTAAAATGTTATGCTTTTATTTGGAATAAATGACATAACTGGGTAAATACTTAAGAATAAACAAATTCTTGTTGTAATATATATTTTTGAAATATTTTATTTATGTAAATTGTGGCAAACAAGCAGGAGGCTCACCTAGGATTAACGTTCCTCCGCCCATGGGCACCCCTAGCCCGTGCTGAGCCACGAGTGCGTTGCCGTTAATTCCACATTTATCAATGATTGTTCAATCATTTCTTTCCTTTTAAAGGTTATCCTGAATGTCACAAACACATCAACTGAATATTCAAACTTTTGCAACTTGTAGAACAATATTATGTTTTGGATATTCTATTAAATTTTATGCATATTGAAAAATTCTACCAAAATCTTTTATTCAAAAGATTGTTGTTATAATTTGTGTTGTTAATTGATATTGTAAAAAATAAATATCTTATTGAAATTCAATAATAACTATATCGAACCCAATAAATATTTAAATTAAATCGATCGACAACAGATAGAAATTTCAAACTCACTTAAAATTCACTTTAAAACTTAGAAAATGTAAATTTCTTGACGGTTATAATTAATTAACATTAAAACTGCCGGGGAGTTTAAAAGATTGAAAGCGTCCCCTCAGGTCTTTTCGACCCTCGTGCTAATCACGATCAGGGTTTTGCTGTACGTC
>DWCF01007818.1:0-10114 GCA_018230265.1 Delias oraia
TTCTTCCCCATCGGTTGTCGGTTCGTCGAGCGATGTGGCCAGCCCATTGCCACTTCAACTTACTAATACGGCGGGCATTGTCGGTTACTTTAGTTTGGCTGCGGATAACCTCATTTCAGATTTTATATCGCAGCGAGTCTCCGAGCATTGCCCTCTCCATAGCTCGCTGAGTGACTCTGAGCTTCTCCATTAGAGCTATCGTAAGCGACCGTAGCGTAGATTTCTTATAAATGCATATAAAATAAGCATTTCATTAAATTTATAATCTGTGAAATATAATGATAAAACCTAACGTAATAGCAGCTAACGTATACTAAAGATGGTAATGAAAAAACAGCCTTTAGTATTGTTTTCGGTAGTGAAATAAAGCCGGCAGTCGTAGCAAGAAACCGACAACATAACCAATGCGTGGACTGTGGCACGGTTGTTGATGGGCGGCGGTGTTCTCTTACAATATAGGAGATACCCGATCCGTTGTCCGCTATACCAAAGAAAGAGCTACGCTTACAGTTCAACCCGCTCCCGCTCGTGCCTCGCACCTCCGGCTTGAGGCCGTGCTCAAGGTAAGCCGAGCCGTGATTCACCATCAATCATATGTTCCGGATCATTATTTGCTCCGCGTCATGTTTTCCTCGGGTTTCCACAAACTGACTCGCCTACGTGGCCTATTTATCAATAGATGGGAAACGCTTGGGTTACGCTAACCAGTCGCCCCTTCAATTGCGACCTCACTACTTCTGCAAAATCGTAAGTACAGCCTCGTAGGCTTCTACGCTACTGTAACGTCATAGTTGTATTTTTTCAACATTTACTTAGCTTTTTAAATTTGTTGATTGAATGATGTTGTTAAGTTAATTGTGACATCACAATCATGTATGCTCACTCCAAATAAAATAATATCAATATATTTTGTCGATACTAACCAAAAGGTGCGTCATTACGCGGTATTACCACAAAATAAATTCTGCGGTGTAGTTGGTTGCCGTTTCTTTTGCACTAGCTTTGGAAACGGCGTAAACTTAATTATATATTTTTTTCAGGCAACATTGTTGTAAATAGATCACGACAATTAGCTATACAATAAATTTTCGAATGATTTACAAAAAAGAGTGAATTAATAAAAGAGTGTATTTCAATATAACAACCTCTGCAATGGTTAGGGGTGACTTTGAGCGGAGGACCGCTTAAGCTGGCTGAACAACCAACTCATATGCCACCGTTTCCATAAAAAAATCTTAAAGGACTATGGAAGTTACTATTACGACATATCATGTACAATGCTATTACTATTACAATAGTATTTGTGCAACCGTGGGAGAGCCATGCTGAAGCATATGCTAATGCACTAAGCGAGCCGGCTCATCCGAAGTGAAACCACGGGCTCACAGAATACTCAGCATGAAATAGTAGTTTTACATAAAACGGTACCTCTACTATGTTTCGCTGAGTTAGAATATCGCAGGCCCTAAAAATGCTGCTTAGGCGGCATAAAAAGCCGGCAACACAACCAATGCACGGACAATTGCGCGGTTGCCCATGGCCGATGGTATTCTCTTACCATATACACCTGCTCGGTTGTCCGCTATAACATAAAAGACACCTTTTTAAATATAAGATTTAAATGTTTTTAGCGATAGTTCTTCTATTTCTGTTAGTAATATATTGAAGAAATTGATTTATTTGAAATGAATTATTTATTTCACGTAGTCTAGTGGGCACTTTAGAAGTTTTTGTCTTATAAAACCTATTCATCGATTATTAAAACCCATTTTAGTGTGAAGAAATATTTACCCAACCATCTATTAAAATAAACAATATGGATTTCAAAAAGATATGAAATGTCTCTTAATTTGTAATACTTAACCTACATCCCGTCGTCTTCCTACAAACCCATGGCAGGTACTTGAGGCAATTAACCCCTGTCACTATCGGCTGCAAAGGCCGGGTCACGTCGCGAGACGCCTTTGTGCATCGGCCTATTGTTTTCCTCCAACAGCGCCGCATTGTAATAGAATTGTGAATTGACAATTAATGCTTTTCGGCTACCCTGCTAGATGTGCACTTTGTTTTGATTTTATAAATTAATTCAGACTAATTTTATAAACTGGGAGTTTAATAAAGCAAAAAACAGGTCAATATAAACTACTTTGTGGTTTTTTTGTCGGTTAAATAAAAATATTCTGTGTATTATAAAATATTAAACATCTTCGTTTAATATTTTATAATGTTTCATATAATATCGTCACTGCGTACATTTTGAACAAATAAATGACATTAACATTTTTATTTTGTATGAAATATATAGCAGACCCGTAGGAGACCACGCTGAAGCATGCTGACGCTCTAGTAGGGACGGCTCGTCAGAAGACACCACGCGCTAACAAAATGCTCAGCGTAAAATGGTACTTTTACTTGGAACGGTGCTTATTTATAATATTTACAGATATTATCACTCACTCTGCGATACATAGTAGAAGTACCGTTTCAAATACAACTACCATTTCTCGCAGAGTATTCTGTGAGCTCGTAGTATTGCTTCGGAAGAGCCGGCCCAGCCGTTGCAGGGCCAAGGATACTTTGCTGAAAATTCGGAGCTTTATTTGAGTGAGCAGAAAAATTGAACAAGGCGAGTTATCCATCAATAGCAATTCGATTCGAAGCGCATGGCAGGTCGTGTCTGAGGCTCGTTAAAAGTTGTTGGCGCGAAGGGGCCACTCCGTTGCCAATTCGTATGCGCCATACAGAGTTAAACTTTGCGATCCAAATGTTATCAATAACTGCTTTATGGCTAGATATTTCCATTGCGATTACAATTTCCAGTAAACCAGTATTACTGTTTAGCGGAGAACGGAGCAGGTGGGTCTCCTATATGGTAAGAGAACAGTGCCGCCAATGTACAACCGCGCCACACTGCGCTAATTGGTTTTTTGTCGATTTTTACAGCTTAAACGGTACTTTTAAGAGCCTCCGATTTCCTCATTCACTCTACGAAACACAGCACAAGTACCTTTTCACGCTGAGGTTTCTGTGAGCCCATGGTATCACTTCGGACGAGCCAGCCCAAATAGTGCGTCAGCATAGTCATCAAAAGCCACTTTGCCTTTTATTGCTATTATCAATACTGAACTTGAAATGTAGCTTCTAAATTTTTTTATAAGCTAATGCCGTCTTTTTGACATTTCAAATAACAAATGATTAAATTTGGACTTGTATATTGTCTGCAAACTACAACTTCTAAAACTTCTAAAACTCTTAACAACTTATTTGAAGATTCCAAAATATCGCATGTTGCATTGACTTTCAAAAATAAAATATTTATAATATAATTGTGTGTTTTATTAATAACCACTGAGTTGCTAGTTAAAAATCAATACGCAGAACAAATGAATTTTTGTCTGGTGGCAATAAATAAACATTGAATGCAAAGAGAAATGGTGCGGAGGCGTGGAGTCAGTATCGCTCCAAGAATCTCCCAATTATATGGGGACTAACGGGCCATAGACGTAAGCGAGACATAGACCTTCATCAATGTTTTGTGAATGGACTCCACGTCAAACATTTCTATGCAATATGACAGTCCCAGGCTGCTTAGCCTTATCTTACGCTACTACCTGTGGGTTTCACTTTGACAGTTCAGAAATGTAACTAAACGTTTTAAATTATTGACCTTCTGTCAACCCATTTAAAACATCATCAGAAAATAGTTTTACAATCGTAATTCACCATATTTCTATCCCTAATGCTCATATCTGTCTCATTTCTGCAATCTATCTTACGATTAATTGCAAACATCTAATTTATTAAGTATTACATTTAAATTTTAAATTATTAATGTGTACTCTGTGCACCAGTGATTTTTCTTTTGAAAAAGATTGTGTCACGTCTAGGCGTTCTTAGCTGAGCCGGTCATACATCAAACATATACAATCGAAGCGACTAATTAAAATAGATGAGCCGTTTACATACTTACAGAGATTTATTGCGCTTTTTCTACAATAAAAGCTTATAATATATCTTTCATGCATGGGAACTTATTCTTCCCTACTTATTGAATATCAACGATCTGGATTCGAGGCCTGGGAGATACACTACGTCCTAGTATAGATATGTGAAGAAAAATATAATTTTCTTATATTATGTATTTTCATGTTCTTACATTATGGTATGGTAGTCTGTGGTGAAATGAGATTGTAAAAAATGTGATTTGGGAACGACGTGGGAATAGGAAATATTAAATGTCGTTTCTTTTATTGCAGAGAAACTCAGTTGTGTTTTATTGACTGTTGTTCCAAATTACTACAAGCAAAACCCATCCTTTATATGTATATAACAGATTTGAAAATCCAAATTGGTAATAAATAGCTCAGCCGCGGGAAAGCCATGCTGAAGCATATGCTGATGCACAAATTGGACCGGTTCTTCCGAAGTGATGCCACGGGATTACAGAATATTCAGCGTGAAACGGTACTTGTACTGTGTTTCGCAGAGTGAGTGAGGATATCGCAGGCCCTTAAAAGTGCTACCTAAGTGGCGTAAAAAACTGGCAACAAAACCAATGCGCGGACTTTGGCGCGTTTGGTGATGGACGGCAGTGTTCTCTTACCATATAACAGACCCACCTGCTTTGATTATAGTAATTTCTGTATGGAAATGGTGACAAACAAGCAGGAGGCTCATCTAGGATAAGCGGTTCTCCGTCAATGGACACCCCCCGCTGTTGTGCAGCTGTGGGTGCGTTGCCGGCCCTTAAAGAATAGGTACGCTCTTTTTGAAGGTCCACAAGTCTAATTGATTTGGAAATACCCCTGCCAGCAGCTGATTCCATAGACAGGTGGTGCACGGCACAAAATGGCTTAAAAACGCTCAGTTGTATAATGACAAACATCGGGGTGAAAGCGATGAAACTGTATTCCGCCTCGATGTTCAACGATGAGGTGTATTCAATAACTCTTTACATGATAACGACTCTATAATAAAAAAGGCAGAACCGTTACCTTAACATAGGACTAATTAAAAATGAATCCACAAGTTGCCATAGATAACAAATACAAAGGGATCTAATTGACAGGTCGCTGATTGAATCGTCCATTTTGTTAACGAAAGATGTACCTATGTTATTTTAATAATTGTTAATTTAAAACCATCACTTTCGAGGGCCTCGTAGTTGAGTTATACGAAACGAAAACTATCGGGTTCGATTCTCGGTCCAGATACAAATTTATAATTTACTCAATCTTAGTAATGGCTTGACAGGCGCTGGGCGGGTTAACTCTGTCTTATCCGCGGGTGAGCTTTGTTGTTACACTAATTGATATCACGCTCTCACATTATACTCAGCGTCAAACTGTACTTGTAGTGTTTCTCTGAGTTAGGATATCGGAGACTCGTGAAATTATGCAGCTTAAGCAGCTGTCAACACAACCAAATCGTGGACTGTGGCGCTGTTATCCATGGACGGCGGTTTTCTCTTACCATAAAGAGAGACTTATAATAATAAACCAGGTAAACCATTCAATTAAAATCTTTTTTAGTGGTACTCGGAAAACGGTTAAACTTAAATGTTTCTTTAAAGATGAGAGATGTATTGATGTGTTGTAAAGTTGTAGAACTTTTTAGTGCATGAAATAAAAGTCCCCGACAGCACATATAACTTTCATTTTGATATAGAAAAGCATTTTCTGGTTCAGCTAGTATGAACGCGGCAAAATCTGAAAACAAATTCAGCATTTTTGCTTACTTTGTTCCCAAATAATAAAAATTACATTTTATAGTGTAACAGTTAAAAGGAACAGGTACAAAGTGTTTCAACAATAAATTGCTTCGCATAAATCTATGCCTTTTCCGAAAAGTTCTCATAAAAGAGTTGGAGAATGACAAGAGATGCCTCGCTCTGATGTACGACTGCAGATATTCGTTAGTCTCTACGAAATATCGTTAGCGACATTATTTCACTCACGTTTGGAAATTCTTCATTTTTATTCATTACTAGACGTCGTCATTCTCGGTGCCCATCCTGCCGGCTCCAGTTAGGAACCTCAGCAATCCATGGGCTCACGTCCCGAAAAACTGATACACTAAAAACTATTATGTATTTTTCTACAAACCACCAATTTTCAGCTAATTTAGTTTAATTGTTTTTCAGTTATAAATAATGTACGACAAGTAGTAGTAATAAAGTTAAATGTGACCTACATTTTAGTAAGAAAACGCTTGTATGAAAGAATAGGGCTGTTTATCAAAAAATCGTCAAAAAATCCTTCGACTTCAGCAAACATTTTAACAAAAGATTTGGCCAAATTAGTCTAGGTGTTGGTGAGTTATGCGCGTACTTGCATACATTTTGAAGACTTGTTTTTATATAATATCTTTTTTTACTAAAAAAAGAAAAAAGATTGAAGTACAAAGAACGATACTTTTACTTGGTATTTGGAATTCAATGGCTCTAATGCCTAATAATAACCAAATTCTTCGCAAATGAAGAGAAGGGCTTCGACGAGGGGGGTATTATGAAGTTGCCGTCGAAATGGAAAAAGATTATCGAACTAAACGGCTCATATTTTAACTAAATCTGATGACTGTTACAATTTTTATAAAGAGCAAAAAAGCGGAAGGTAATATTTGCCAACCATTATTAGAATACAAGACTAGTTAGTTGACGTTATGGCGCGATAAATCACCAAACGCGTCCGACTTGCGTGACATTTTTATTATATTTTGACCAATTTATACAATAACATTATACATTATATCACATGTGTTAATCTGATGTATGATTTATATTTAAGTAAATTTTCATTAAAATCCGTTCTGTAGTTTTTGCGTGAAAGAGTAACAAACATACGTCAATCCATTTTGTTCACGGCCGGCGGTGTTCTCTTACCATATCGAAGACCTTACCATAGAGACTCTTACTATATAGAGACCACCAGATGCTCCGTTGTCCGCTATACTTTAACAAAAAAAATTGGAATGTCTGCTGAGTGCGAAGCAATTTGTAAAACAATTTTTAGTTCGTCAATTAAGATTTTGGCACAACGTTAGCTGCCTCCGTATGCCACCACACTCTAGAGATGCCCACCTGAAAAAGGCTTTATTACGAAATATTAACTCAATAACAATAATTAAACTTGGTATTGTCAAGTTATGAAAAAAGTTTTTTCAATTTTGAGAGCCCGTAGCTAAGTGTTTTAATAAGTCTACCATGAAGCGAGAGGTATCAGGTACGAATTCCAGTCCGGAATATTATAAATTATAATTTATAATTTTTTCAGTCTCTGGGAAGGCCTAACCGTGGCTGGGTAAGTGTCTTAAAATAGTCACTCCCGTGGGAGAGCCATGCTGAAGCATATGTGGACGCACTAATGGAGCCGGCTCATCCTAAGCGATACCACGGGCTCAAGGAATACTCAGCTTTTTTTGGGAAGGGCTATTCGCTGTCGGCCATACAGCCATCACAGTTTCACATGGCCTTTTGGGGCGAGCCATAGGCTTGCCGTAAATTTGATTTTTTGCCACGACTAGCGCAAGAGCGTCTCCTGGTTGGAAGCTCACCGGGGTGAGTCTGGCGACGTAGCTGGGTCCTCAGCTCCGTACCCGGCGGAGGCAGTTGTTATCGCGGTCCCTACATAGAACCCTACCATCTGAGTTTAATTAATACTCAGCGTAAGATAGTAGTTGTACTTGAAATGGTGTCTCTATTGTGTTTCGCTGAGCGACTGTGGATATCGGAGACCTTTAAAAAAGCCGTTGCGTTGTCCCTGGATAGCGACGTTCTCTTAGCATATAGGTCTCCTTTAACAGGTTAACCAACAGGTTGGTCAAACTGCTCCGTTGTCCGCTATTTTATAAAGAAAACTTCAGAATTAGATGATTAATAATGTAGAATTAAGAATAACTAAGCGCACATGGATAACGGCTCAATAAAATCGGTCAAATTTTATTAAGTATTTTTTTAGGCTCAAAGATGATTCTTGTGGTAATTGTAAGATAATAGTAAATGAAAGACTTTTCTTGTCCATACATACCGTAAGTTAGAACGATAACAGGCCAATATCTTCATACTGAAGTCTGTCGGAACAACTGTACATACACTAAAAAATATATGTTTCCTTGTTACGAAGAGTAATGGATAAATGCTACCTGCTTTGCATGGGAAACAATCGGTTCTCATTCTTGTACAATTATTTCCACTGGAGTTTCTTGATGGTTCTCCTCGTAGAGATAAATCTTCCGAACCAAAGGTTCCCTATTGTAAATTGGCTTACAAAAATGCCCCTTACAAAAAGGGCCTATTTGAATAAATTTTCATCCATGGGAGAGCCATGTTGAAGCATAAGCTAACATGCTAACATGCTAATTGGGTCGGCTCGTCCGAAAGAATACCACGGGCTCACAGAATACTCAGCATGAAATGGTAGGTTTACTTGTAACGATGCTTTTACTGTTTTTCGCTGATTGAATGAAAATATGGAGGCTTTTTAAAGCCGCTTCAGCGTAAAAAGTCCGTGATACAACTAATTAGAGGACTGCTGTCCTCTGCTGACCGCAGTTGTCCGGCGGCTTTCTCTTACCGTATAGGACAAACTGCTCCGTTGTCTACTGTACCATAAAGTACTGAAATAAGTAGAAACCCCGTTTCCACTCAATTAACATGTGTCATTAGCAGGTATATAGAAGTAGAGCGGCTGAGCTTGTT
This sequence comes from Delias oraia, assembly GCA_018230265.1. NCBI lineage: Eukaryota > Metazoa > Arthropoda > Insecta > Lepidoptera > Pieridae > Delias > Delias oraia. The sequence goes on from DWCF01007818.1 coordinate 8,696, forward strand.
CAATCTCCAATCGCAGTCCCGTGCAAGGGAACACGCGATCCGGCCATTCCGTCTGCTTCCCAGCGATTCAAAACGAATTGTTCTCTATAGTTTTACGTGATTGCTGCTCTTTTGTTCTTTCGTGTTTTAGGTTACTTCTTATTTAGGGGTTTCCGTGCCATATTGGAATCTTAAAAGGTTCAGTGAGTGAAATTCAAAGATATGCTGATACTTTTGTTACCAACGAGAATATATTACGTATTTACTTATGAAATATTCAAGGGAGAACCATACCGAGGTATATACTGACGCACTATTTCGGTTAGCTTGGCTCATGCACTGCTATGGATACACAAAATAATAGTGTGAAACAATTCGTGTACAGTTTCGCCAGTTCAGTTACCGACACACCGACCACTTTATACAAGTTATTGGGCGTTATCCGGCAACACAAAACACAAGGAAAGCGCAGATTAGGACACATTTATTCTAAGGCGCGAGTAATCTATAGCCCCACCATGGTTTGCACTAACAAAATCAACCCAAATACACAACAACAATAGAACAACTATTTGCATGATAATTTTGCCATCACTTCACACGTCCGAACCAAATTAATTTTTTCCGACGCCAACACATTAACACCCGCTGCGCCCAACAGCCGCATAATTCCAACTGTCGTTACACTGTTTCTTAACTTATCACTATGTCATTACGGTGTCAATTCCCTTAAACCACTCACCTGAGAGAGCTTTAAGAGTTGAAGCTTTGGATAGAACGAAAGGCTTTTTGTTTCTTGTAATAAGGAGGCTATTTAAAGGTCCGTCTCCCGCTGTGAAGTGTAATTTCATCCTGGTCCTATATGGAATTGTTTCTGAAATTAATCGTCTTTGTTGAAGCCGCAAAGGATGTAATGAGAGCTCCAAATGACCTCTGATCGTTTCAAATTAAAACTACAATCGCGTTAAAATTGTTATTATTAATCCCGTCTACCTTTTCAATCTTTTACGATATAACTGCTAATATAAGAGCTAAAGCATATTCTGCTACACCAATTGGACTGGCTCGTCCGAAGCAATACCACGGGCTCACAGAAGAAATTGTTCGCTATATCATCAAAAAAATCTGGCGACACAATCGTAGCAAAACAGTACGAGTACCGTTTCAGACTGAGCTTTTTATGAGCTCGCGATATCACTTCGCACGAACGTCCCCAATTGTGTGTCGTCCTATACTTTAACATTTCTCCCCCACGGCTGAAGACCTTACACTTGTTTCACATTTACAGTTGTGTTTTGATTTATTCCTTGCTCAATCCGGTCGTTGCACTCCAGTCTAAATAAAACTTCAATCTTAAACCATCATATGTAACACGTAGGTCAACAAAATGTAAAATTCAAAGCAGCGGTCGGCGCTGAGCGAGTATTTTCAGAGGTCAGT
>DWCF01007819.1:0-10111 GCA_018230265.1 Delias oraia
GAACGAAATCTGTTAAGCGGTTTAAGAGTCCATTGAGGACAAACATTGTGACACGAGATTTATATATATTAAGATTACATAATTGGGACCCATTAGCGCATAGAGTATAAACTAGCCGATCCCTGCAAATGTTGTCTTGCCAAATAGATAAAATGTCGCTATTAAATATAAGATTTTTCCACGTTTAATATATGGGGTGAACAATCCTTATGTTCCTCAAACTTACATTTTAGGAATTTTCACCTCATCAAAGCGTCTCAACTAAGACCTTAAGGTATTAAAGTTCAATTTGACTGTATTATAACGAATCGTCTGTGTGAGAGTGAAGTGTTATTTTTAAGACATTATCAGGAAAGTTTAAGTCCATACTAGATTTCCTAAAAATTTGTCCAGCCCTTGAGTGTTGAATAGTGGAATTAAATTGATTTTATTTTATACATAATATATAGATTAAAGTTTTCTGTCTACATTCGCAGTATTTATTTATTTAGCGGCGGTGGACCTTTCATTTTAGGTGGGCCTGGTTATTTGCCTGCCTATTTTTCTTTAAATTGATCAATAGTTTATCGTATGTATCAATGCTGACTGTATTAGAAATCTGCGCTCAGATAAGATGTGTCTTCGAATTTTTCTTGTAGCATATAACTTGACAGTGATAAAGTTGACAAGTGGCACACAATGTATCATAATCTAATCAGGTCACGTAGTTCAGACTCTATACACTACGCGTTCATCTCTCTTATCGGAACTAGCAAAGGAGGCCCGAAAGTCGAAGATAATGCCTGTATTCAATACATATAGCTGATATTAATACGGGTCTGCATCGCACGGAACGATCATCAGAGGCATATAATATATTGTCACTTTCATAATATGAAACCATCTCCTATTACAAATACAAACAAAATATCCCAAGTTGGATCCTGAGGTAACATATCGCGAAGGATACAGAGTCCCACTAGTGGGTATATAATAAATAAATGAAAGTATACATGATTATATGTGTAATAAATTATATAAATATAAATTACTTAATAAATAAAAGTGATATAGATAACAGTGTTCACTTAATTAAGAATGTTTTATTACTTGTCATACATGTTAACGCGTATATATTACATAAATTGCAAGTAATGTAAAAACTTTGTTATTGCTTTATCAAAAAAAATAAATATATTATCATATATCATATTAATATATATTATTATCGGAGAGCCTCGTCTCGAGGTTTAGTTAAATAGGTCTACCATGAAGCGAGAGGTATCGAGTTCGAGTCTCAGTACGTACAATTAAATTAGTGCCACGAGCCATACCAATTAGTGCGTCGGCATATGCTACAGCATGGCTCTCCCACATTGACTAAATTGCCATATATTATATAATGTTTTGCATTACTAGTTTTTGATCAAAAGCGTGAAATTTAATCTAGAATTGTTTTACGATCCATACCGTTAATAATTAATTTGCAAATTAATGTGATTAGTTATAAATGTTCAACTTCGTGTTATGTCTCGTTTGGGCACAGACATATGAAATGAAATGAATTATTTTTCTTCAACATAAATACAAAAATGCAGCTTGTTGAACGTCAAAATCTGTCCAACACCGGTTCCAAGCTAAGCCCATAGGAAAGAACCGGCGAAACAAACTCAGTGGGTGTAATTTTTCGGTTTCCGTGAGATACTTAAATTATAACTAAAATTAACTCTGAGAATGCCTCACATGAATAGCCTATTTCCCATATTTTATATGAAACAACTTTTATTTATAACAGGGAGTTTTGAGGGTTTGTTTGTAATAATATCTGCAGCTGAATTTCACAATTGAACATCGAGGCAGAATACAGTTTCATCCGAGTCGCTTTGAAATTTGTTGTTCCTTAACTAAGCGTTTTTCTCCTCTGTGGGATCAGCTGCCTGTAAATGTACTTCCAAACAAAAACGTCTTGAGGGCCTTCAAGAAAAGAACGTCCTTATATTTAAAATCAGGCAAAGCATTCGTGAGCCAGCAGAGGCTGAATGTGTCCACGGGTGGAAAACTCCTGCTCGTTTGATTCCCTATTGTCATAAAAAAAGGAAATATTTTTTTTATACAATTGGTGGCAAACGAGCAGTAGGCTCACCTAGGGCAAGCGGTTCTCCGCCCATAGAAACCCCAGCCCTCGCCGAGCCGCGAGTGCGTTGCCGTTGTTGAAATACGTGAAATTCTAGCAGTGTATCAGTTTTAATGTAACAATAGAAATTATGTATGATATGTTAGCTTACCAAACCAGACCGACTGGCCTTTACCACTGTAGATTGTTGTTTGTTAGTAGATAAATCGTCTTGTTAAAAGTTCAGAGCATTACGATATATTTGGAATGGAAGACAATGAATAATAATCCTTCTACCATATTGATTTTCCATTGTACCGTTGACCAGAGCGGCACGACGGGCGATGCCCTCGTCCGCAAGGGATATTTTTAGTAAATAAATTAAACTTGCATATAAGACTGATCCGGATAGCAGGTAAAATTATACCGTAATGCGTGACACGGTCACGATTCTGCTCTGATGATTGTTATGCAATAACTACAGTGGCCCGCGATGAGGACGCTGGGTCTCTTGAGTCGGTTTTCAAGAAGTGTTTAATTTAGGTATTTCAATTAATTTTAAATTATACTGCACATAACATATGTATTCTATAGAATTTCAAGGCAAGAACATTCTTTATCTTAATGGCAACTGTGGCAAACGAGCAGGAGGCTTACCTAGGATAAGCAGTCTTCGTCCCATGGACACCCCTAGTCCTTGCAGGACCGCGGGTGCGGTGCCGGCCTTTAAGTGATAAGTACGCTCTTTTTTGAAGTTCCCCAAGTCGTTTTGGTTTGGAAATACCTCTGCTGGGAGCTGATTCCAGAGAGAGGTAGTGCGCGGCTCAAAACGTGTAGAACGGCAAACATCGAGGTGATACAGATAATATATTACATTATGCTTCGATTTTCGATGATGAAATTCAGCTGCAGGTACATCGAAACGAAAAATAATTAATCTTTAAAACTATCTTTCATTGTCAATGTTATCATCCCGTCCGTTCCAGCCTAACTAACACGATGAGATTTTTTTATGCTATAGCGACCAACGAAGCAGGTGGGTCTCCTATATAGTAAGAGAAGACCGCCGCCCATGAACAACAGCGCTACAGCCATAGCCCTTAAAAATAGACTATGGCGCGGTCCATGAGCGGTGGTATACTTTTACCATATAGGAGACTCATCTGCTCCGTTGTCCGCTATATCATAAAAAAATATGATGTGGCGTTAAAAACTCGTATAATTCTAAATTGTCAATCTTCTCCACTAATCTTCATTTTTAACTAGCAATATTTGTACTATTAGTTAATATGTAATACAAAGTACTCTCGCCGGATTCTGCTTTTCATTAATACATTTCTATACGGAAGATATATACTCTTGCCACTGCATAAATTGAGTACATCCTAATGCAATGAGTTTTCAAGATTGTACCAATTGGTTTCGGGGATGATTCTGTGGGAAATTAATGCATTATCCTTGTTAGCGCAACAATGAGTCGGCGAAATTACCGCATCCTTTCCCAACGTGTAATTTACTTGTTTAAGGAGTTAAGCCTAAGGAGCCTCGTAGCTTAATGGTTTTAAAAGTATACCATGAAGCTTGAGGTATCGGGTTCGAATCCCGAGCCGGTCAATTATTTTGTATTTAATTTATAACTTATTCGATGTCTGGGAGGGCTTGAGAGTGGCTGGGCTAGGTTAAACTTAATATTGTTGCACTCGTGTGTGAGTCATGCTGAAGCATATGCTGACGCAATATTTGGGCCGGCTCGTTCGGGCTCACATAATCCTCAGCGTGAAACGGTACTTGTACTGTGTTTCGCAGAGTGAGTGAGGATATCGGAGGCCCTTAAAAATGACGCTTAAGCGGCGTAAAAAGCCGGCAATACATCTAACGCGCGGACTATGACTTAGTAATCTATGGGCGGTGGTATTCTCTTACCAAATAGGTGACCCACTTGCTCCGTTCTCCGCTATACCATAAAAAAATTAAGAATTTGTTGCGAATGGAATATTATATAGTAGGCACACCCGGTACTGCCCGGTACGCCACATACAAGTATCAATTGTGAGGCCTTAGCAATGCTTCGACCCGCAAAACCCGAAAAATTAATTAAAACTAATTGAAAATATTATCCTCTATTTTTGTCATACCATATATATCATATCGTTCTTTGGGGAGGCCTATATCCAGCAGTGGACTTGATAGGCTGATGATGACATATCATAAATCCAGCCGTTCTTGAGTTATAAGAACATATATAACTAACGTGAATTTTGTTTTATGTACACGTATGTGGATGTCTCAGATTGTTGAAGGTTGTATTTTAACATTGAGCATATTTATCACGCTAGACCGCAGTAGTTCAATTCTCATAAAACCACAATATTGTTACATGTAATTGCCTCATAAAATACATTGGGGATCAAAAAAGTTAAAAGCGAAAATCTGTAATAGTGATTGTACAGAACGAGTGAGGATATCGGAGGGCCGTAAAAGTGCCGCTTAGGCGAAAGTGAAAAAAGCTGGCAACGCAACCTATGCGCGGACAGTCGCGCGGTTGTTCATGTGTGGCGGTGTTCTCTTACCATATAGGAGACCCATCTACTCTGTAGTCCGCTATAGAATTAAGAAAAAAAATAAATAAAAATTAATTTATTGTTCTGACAACTCATAATTGACTGACTAATGTTAAGATATTTGTCTTATGTTATTAGTAACATGTTGGTTTAGCCGAGTAAATAATTGCTTTTTTATTAGTATATAACAAAACATTAAACACCATAAATTAATATATAATTGTCTTAAATATAAAGTTCCTGTGTTGCGGTTTTTGTTGCAAACTACTCCGAAACGGTTCGATAAATTTTTATGAAATTTTGTGTGTAAACATATATTTTTCATACCCAAAGGGTGAATCAATTCACTTTTTTAATACTTTTATATGTCAGCATTGAAAAATACATCTAAACCAAAATTTTCTCTCCTCTACCAGTATAATTATTTATATGGCAAACCGTTTGCAGCTAGTATGATATTACCTTTTACCGGAGCAGGTCCCCCCCCCAAATGGTAAGAGAACACCGCCACCTATGGACAACCGCGCCACATTTCGTGGCTTATAAAATCACTTAGCTACGATGCTCTAGGCTTAAATTGGGTATTAACAAATGTTTATTTTGTTCCAGCGTTGGTGGGTTCCTTACCGTTGAGTATGACGTTCCTATTGTCACCAATATCCGGGATCCTCACCGGTCTCCTGGGATTGAGGCGGACAGCGGTGCTTGGTGGTACGCTGGCGGCCGCCGGAATGGTCATCAGCTCCTATGTGGTTCATAACGTGGACGCACTATACTTTACATTTGGTGTAATGTATGGAATCGGTGCGTCGCTCGCTTACACACCGTCCCTAGCAATCCTCGGGCAATACTTCAAGAAGTATCTGGGGCTAGTCAATGGCTTCGTCACCATTGGCAGCCCGATTTTCACAGTCATCATGACGCCCATCATGAAGTATACGATTGACAGTTACGGTCTCCAGTGGCTGTTTAGAATGCTGGCTGTGATAACGTTCGGCATCGCCCTCTGCGGTTTGCTCTTTAAGCCTATACCGGTGGTGGTGATCGAGAAACCATCGCAGGAGATCAGTACTCTCAAAACGGTGATGAACGCGATCCTCAATGTACAACTGTGGAGGAACCGTCAGTACAGATTGTGGGCGATATCGATGCCGGTCGCCCTGTTCGGTTATTTCGTACCGTATGTGCACATAGCAAGATTCATTGAAGTGAATTTCAAGAATACGACGTCTAATTTGCCCATGCAGTGTATTGCTGCAACCTCTGGTTTCGGCAGGTTGATGTTCGGCTTTCTAGCGGATAGGAACGGTGTAGATAGAATTCTCCTGCAGCAGATATCGTTTTATACGATTGGTGTTCTGACGATTGTCCTACCGTTCGTAAAGTCATTCAGTTTACTGCTTGTTATTTGTTTGGGCATTGGTCTCTTTGATGGTGGGTTTATATCATTGATTGGGCCGATTGCGTTCGAGTTTTGCGGCAGTGCGTACGCCGCGACGGCCATCGGATGTATGTTGGGTTTGTCTGCTGTGCCAGTGTCTATAGGGCCCCCAGTGGCCGGGGCACTCTTTGAAGCGTATAATTCGTATACGCTGCCCTTTGTGCTGTCTGGCGTGTCACCCCTTGTTGGTGCTACGTTGATGTTCATGATACGGTTTCGAACGCGAAATCAAGCAGTCAAAGAGGCTACTACAAATGGACATATCTCGCCTGCGCTGGATGAAGGTGAGTTGTTTTTATCAATATCGACAGTTCAAAGAGCAGAAGTGATGCCCATGGACACCCTCAGCCTCCGCTTTGTCGCCAGTGCATTGCCGACCTATAAGGGATAGATATGCTCTTGCTTTAATATCCCAAAGTCGTATTAGTTTGAAAATATCTCTGCAGGCAGCTGACTCATATCACAGTATTGCATTTGGTATATTTATATTTTTATTTGCTTTATATATACGGTGCTTTATATGTGACTACCGGAATACGCAGAGTGGGACGTCCCGCCACGCGATGGAAAGACGATCTCATGAAAGTCGCGGGCAACCGCTGGATCCAGATTGCTCAAGATCGTAATAGGTGGGCGTCTTTGGGAGAGGTCTATCTCCAGCAGTTGGCTTGATAGGCTGATGATGATGATACGGTGATCTATATTATAAAGCATACAGATAATATATGTATTTATATAGCAAACTTGCTTTCGCATACCGTTTATGTATAAGATTTCTTATGTACAATATTGTCGATGACACTATGAGAAGCTGTGTCAAATGTTATCATTTATATTTAAATTTAATATTTTGCTGCTCTCAAAAAGTCAAATCCAAAGTCAAAACAGTAATAATTATTTTTATAATCATCATCACTTCAGCCGTAAGACGTCCACTGCTGGACATGGGCAGCGCCTCAAGGGAGAGCCCTTGAGGCGGTGTTTGCCATAATCGCCACGCTTGGCAGGCGTGTTGGCGATCGCAGTTCAGTTATATATTCCGTTATATATTTTTTATAATAGTAAAAAGTATGTATATATTTGTATGTATTTTCATAGATTTGTTATGATTTTCAGAGACTTCATGTCTGAATCGAGCGAACGGCGTGGGTCAGCAGACATCTTTATAACACCGGCTTCAAATTACACAAAAAAAACGAATATTCATAAGATAAGTAGTTATTCGAATCTCCTACATCTCTCTATTATTATAACTAAGCACAAAATCCATTAAAAATTGTGTAAATTGTATGATTATAGCCAGGCGTAAATGTTATGTTTTTATGTTGTTATGTCGATATAATTTATATACATACTGTAAAATATATACAAAATTAAAAAGATATGGGGGAGGGGATATCGGGAGGAGTCTCGTCCAAGATGGTAGCTAAATCGGTGCGTCAGAACCTTAATTGACAAAGCAATTGTTTCACAAAACACCTTGCAGATATTGGATGTTTTTTATACATTTTCGTTTTGATTTACCTACTGTGATTTTTTTCAATTTATTACTATACGTCTGGAAGAGTTGCCCCGCTTTGTAGACAGAGTCGATCCAATGATGTTTGTAAAAGGGTAATTGGTTCATGTATCAAGATAGACCATAAATTACATATTTTCTATAGTTTTCTTTAGTGAAAGTAGTGTTGCCCAAATGCAGGACTTAGCTTAATCTTGGTCTTGCGCCAATACACCTGGACTTCGGTCTTTGTCTTGCTATTACGCTCCCAGTCTTGGTCTTGGTCTTTTAGCAAGAGTCTTGCAAGTCTTGAAATTATCTATTAGACTATTGATATTTTATAAAGTTTACTTCAGGTCTTAGAAAAACCTATCAGAATAGGAATATTTTGAGGTTGAATAAGCATAGCTATAGTAAAGAACAAACAGATTTAAAAAATATGTCCGAAGATATAATGAGAAGCTCCAAAAATCACTGCAAAAAAACTGCAAGACGCAGGCTTAGTCTTGTTCTTGCTTAAGTCTTACACGGTCAGTCTTGGTCTTGGTCTTGCATTTGGGCAACACTAAGTGAAAGTGATGTAATGAAAGCTTATTTTGGATTTGTGGTAAGCGAAGATTTTTTCCATCTTATGAAAGTATCAAATGGTATTTGAGATATCAACATTGCTAGATTGTTTTCATTTAATAGAGAGTTTTAGAAAATATTATATTACGATGATTTAGTGTAGATTTGCTTGTATTTCTTCGCTAACATAAATTGCTCAAGTATTTCTCTTTCCATATTTCGGTTCGTTGGACTATCAAAATCTCTATTTCACATTTATTAAATATCGAAACGCAAAAATGGATTTTTACTTACGATGAATGGAAATTGGTAAAGATAAGCATTTTTAAAAAACGTAATTTATATACAATCCAAAAAATTAATATTCCTATACAAATGTAAAATTGCCTTTATTGTTATTTAAGATTATTTTAAGATTATATACTCTATTTATATAGTGATTTGTTCAATCTTAAATTTTATATACTTCGCTTAAGTCAGATCATAAGAAAAAAATATTGTTTTGTTTTCGTAAGCGGGAGAGTGATGGAATATTTTAACGTATCATTTGCTTAATTAATTTGGCCTGGGTGTTATTATAAATTTATGCAGTACAATTTATATAAAAAAATATGTAAATTATATTTTATTACACAGTCAGCTTATAAATCACAAAGAAACTTGATTCACATCAGTTAGTCAGCATTTTTCTAACACGTGTACGAAAACAAAAACATTTTTTCTAAGAAATGACGCAATACATCGAGTGTAATCACTTTTTTTTGATAAGTTGAGGCCTCTTGGTTTAAACAGGTTTAATAGTTGACGTGTTAAATAAGTTACAGAACATTTATCTTTTTGGAAATTAAGAAGTATATTTTTACGAAGACGGTGGAATTGTTAATAGTTTTTTAGTATTTTATTGAATCGCCTAATCCAACTGCATCCATCGAGTTGGTGAAATCAAACATGCAAGTTCTTTTATTCGCTGAACTTTATATACACAATTAATTATATTAACTAATTGTACAGTAGAACCTCTATTAGTGGAAGATCAAGGGAGATGAAAAATTCTAACTATAGAGTTTTTGTCTCATATAGACTTTGGGCTTTGGCCAATCCCATCCTTGATAGAGCAATGCTGAAGCTGAGCAATGCCGGCTCGTACGAAGTGATAACACGGCCTCACGGAATACTCAGCGTGAAACAGTACTTGTACTGTGTTTCTTTGAGAGAGTTAGAATATCGAAGACCCTTAAAAATGCCGCTTAAGTAGCGTAAAAAGCCGGCAACACAACTAATGCGCGGACTGTGGCGCGGTTGTACATGGTCGTCGTTGGTCTCTTACCATATAGGAGACCCACCTGCTCCGTCCGCTATATTATAAAAAAAAATTGATTCGTCATAAAGGAGTTGAGATCAATTCTTATAAATTTTGAATTAGAGGCAAAATAAATAATTCAAATTGCAGAGACAGACTGTAGGTTAACTCCTAATGTCCGTGCCTTATTTTTATTCCAATTATCGGGGTAATGAGTCTCAGATATTCGAGTTTTATAAGTAAAATAAAACATTGCTATGTTCGACATACACAGAAAAAAATTAATTTTTCGCGTTATCAAGGTAGTTAACGAAATGGTTTGAAGGGAATGAAAGTATTTTTTTTAAAAATTGGGAGGGTTTCAACTAATCGAGGTTCTACTGTATTAGTAATTTTAAGTAGACTTCTTTCTAATGCGGTAGTGTAATTTCATCCGACAGTTCTTAACATCTTAGTAAACAATAGAGGCTCTATATGAATGGGTCAATACAAAAATTTTGCGGTCCTAAAGTAATATATATAGGATAAATAAGTACATATAAAATGAATATCCAATGTTATTTATTTTAACGTGAATAGATTTAGACGAAGCGACAATGTTGCAAATGTAAAAGGAATTGAGCGGTGCTAAGATGACGATAATGTATTCATA
>DWCF01007820.1:0-10110 GCA_018230265.1 Delias oraia
TAAATAACTTTAGAATTATTAATTAATTTCGTAACTGGCAATTTTAATATATTTTTGTCAAATATAACTGTCAAGTAGTTTTTATCAGTTTCAGTAAAATTCCGAGCCGTGTAGACTAGTCTTTTGGAAATTTTGTGTTATTTTTAAATTAATAGTATTATGAACATTGGATAAAAAAAAACACCGAACAATTAGATAGCTTTTTTTTTCATTTCAACGAAAAGTTGTCTTTTAACATAATGGAGGACGGTATAAACAAGCCATACAAAATATGTGATGTGAATCGCGAAAAGAAGAAAGGAATTGTAGCTTGTACTCTGGAAGACTTGCTGAACAAAGTGCCAGAGAAGCTTGGAATGCCTGCTGAGAATTTGACTGTGGTCTTAGAATGTGATGGTACTGAGGTAGATGATGAGGATTACTTCTCCACACTAGATCCTGACACTTCCCTCATGATTTTACATGGAACTGAAAAGTGGGCACCTAATATGCCAAAATGTCAAGTATCTTTAGATCAAACTGATGAAGTTACACTTGGAGATAAGACCCAAGTAGCGAATCTGGTGGGAAGACTTCAGCACAATTTATGTCACATTTCTTTGTTAGGTGGTCAAGACTTAGAATTGTTGTCAGATATGGACCCAGACAGTCTAGCTGATATTGTGACAGATAGAGACAACAGAATAATTTTGGAACACATAAAAGAAGCATCAGGAAGGTATACTATTTGAATTATTTAACTCAGCTCATGACTAAGTTAATTTGTTTTGTAATGTTATGTTATTTATCTCTACCAAAAATAATGATGATCTTAAAAATATTTCCAATGTACCTAATAAAAAAATTCTAACCATAAAAAAGAATATCTGGTTTTTAGAACAATTAGTAATTACAGGTTGGAAGATAAATTTTTCAAATAAACCATAAAAAACATGTATAAATACTAAATACCTCTTTATTAAAAGTGGCCTTAAATCTGTATATTTTTATAATAATGTGTATTTTTATAGAATATTACTGGAGAAACGACAAGCTCAAGATGCTATGGAATTATTGAAGTTATACCATCAGAGCGTAGCAAATGGCACAGAGGATCTATCACCTCCAAGTCAAGAGCCTGTGTAACTGTAATTATCTTCTATATAAACCTAGTGTAACCCTTAATTATTTCTTTCATGGGATGGTGTATCTCAAAAGTTTACAAAGGTACATTAATTCATATAGTGGTAATATGATGCTCCATCTCCATAGCTGTAAAACACCAAAATTAAGGAGGCCTTGTTTATGCTAAATTTATATAGAATTATTTAAAATCTTTAGTTATAATATACAAATGATTTAAATGAAAGGATTTGCATTAAGTAGGGTAGATATAAGGGTGGTAGTATAAGAAGATAATCTTATGAAACTGAGCTGTAATTGAATGTCTGATCATTCTAAATGTTAAATATAGTTAAGTATATATTTCCATTTTACACCTTTGTATTGTAGTTTGAAGTCCCTGATCATGATAACATGATAGTCATTGTGAAGCAAATATTATTATAGAAGCAACCCTTGTTCAACTCACTTTTTTTTAAATATCATATTTGCCTAATAAATTTAATATATGTAAATGCTGAGATGTTTTTTATCCCAAGGGCATGTGTTGTATTAATTAGGATTTTATATAAACACTTATACTTATTTGGTTTTTAAAATATTATTATTCATTTCTATTGAAGTTTAAATAGCAATTATTATCAATGCTGATTAAAAAAACGAAATATATAACACTAGATGGATTTAAAAATTAATATTTTCTGACAATAGGTATGGTAGAGGTAATAGTAGGCGTGTATCAATTTCTAGGTTTTCATATCTTTGCTTGTTTGTAAACTTTTGAGAGATTAAAATGCTACAAGGGTTGATAATCAACATCAATTTAAAAGACTGATAGTTGGTAAATTTCATTTTTATATAGTTTTACCCTTAGAATAAGATTTATTCATTTGAATTCCAAATTTGCTCAACAATTTACAAATGTAACATAAGTTTAACCCATATTTTATCCCACTGCCGTTAAAATATACTTTTGCTTAGATCTTAAGGATACATTGATCAAGGAATTGTAACATGTATTGGTATTGTTAGATATAACTGCATTAGTTGTATATTTACCATGTTGCTTGCATTTTCCAGGAATAGTCTCTGTATATTGTAACACTCTGAAATACACAAATATAAAATGTGGTATTTGTAAATCAAATAACTGATATTTGATCCTAGTCATCCTAAAACCACAGAAACAAACACTTTTGAGACAATTACAATCTATTTAATGAAAGTCCATTTCTATTTATAGAGCACTTAAAAGTTTGTAGTTAATTTATAGTAGGTTAAGCAATTCATTCCATACACTATTAGTAGTAATAAATTAAAATATCTACTTTTTTTAATTACTGTAAATTTTTCAATACCCATTAACTGTAGATGTACCATGTGTAACATATAATTGAAATCTTAGGGTTATAATTAGACTAGAATACAAAATGCTCAAGCTGCTATTTAGTGTTTGCATGAAAGTGTGTAAAACTGTAGAACATAAATAAAGAAGTTGATGCTAATATTTAGTTTTAATCTTGGAATAAGTATCTGCAATGTTACACAGGATTGTATGTCTTGAAATGTTTTATATATATCTTTGGAGAAATTTGAGTATTATAAACTAAAAATAAACTATACAAGTAGATAAACTGTTTATTGAGTTTTAATAACATTAGAGATAATACTTTAGAATATAAATAAAAAGTTACAAATTTTTTCTGAGATAGTTCAATTCCTGTTTCTTAATGGAGGATTTCAAATTATAAATACCAAGCTTACATATAAACATCAAGTACTGAGCTTTCACACATTCTACAAAACCGTGCAAGAACTTTTCTCGCGGAATGGGTTAACTTTTTGACTAGTAAAGCCGACTAGAAGACAATCTTCCTGTTCATGCTCGCTTATAAATCGTACAATGTCCGCTACGGCGACGGACACGGGAGCGCGCTTTATTGCTGCTTCTCGCCGCAGCTGCTCAGTTACAGCCCGTTGCTGTTGTAATGTTGACACCATCATGTCCATAACGGCAGTATCTGAGAGGCCTATGTTGACAGCAAAAACAAACAACGAAGTGTAACAAAATGGGCGTAGCCTTCCACTACAACCTTGATCTGAAAATAAAATGATACATCAGCAATATAACAGAATATTTATTATATAAATATCATAGTCATACTCACTTTTATTAAGATTATTTTAGTTAACGATTTTACAATGTCATATAACTTGATTTTACAGTATAATCAGTAATCACAAGATTTTTCCAAACAAATTTTACTACAATTGAGTAGGATAGTAATACAAAACTTGACATACGAAGTTCTTTCAATGTCTTAGTCAATTTTCTGTATTCATATAGAATTGTTTTTTCTCTTATATTTTATCCTTTACTTAATTTAATTTTTTGTAAGTTTTACATATGAATAATATTAAGCTGTAAATGAATTAATGTAAGTACATACTCTTTCCATTTTTTTAAAATCCTATTTATAATTCATAACTTTTGTTATTTGCATACTTATATTGTATAATCTGTTCTCAATATATTCGTCTATGATTAAAATATTAGTTCATAGTTAAGCCTAAGTTGTATCTAATCTTAGAATTTTGTTTTATATTCTTGTTTTATGTATTATACGTCGTTATTTATGTAAATATCGTCATACTGACTGGCTGACTGGCAGAATTATGACTATTAGTCACAGAGTCCATGAAATAAGGAAAAGACTACTCTTGCTTGCACGTCAAAATTTTAATCTATGGTACATATTCCTATTTAGATTCTAAATCGATTTTGCTTAATGCTTATACTTATCTGTGCCTCTTAATTAAAAGTGTTAATGATAAATTGGTATAAATATTTCTTAGTTAATTTTATCTAAAAGTAAGAAATGGAAGGTGACAGTAAAGAAAATGTGAAATCCTTTTCAGGAATACCGGAAGCATTCTTTGTGGTAAGTAAAAATTATTTTATTCTATAAATAAGTATACATATGTCTTCGGACGATGTCGAGGTTATTTTTGCATCTGGTGATACGAATTCTTGTATCTTTTGTAATATATTAAATTGTATGAAAATTTATTCAGATTTCATAATGTAGCTCTTAAACAATATAATAAATATATATCTATAATCTTCTAGGAAAATGTTGATGAGTTTATGAGTTTGCCTGAAAACTCTGAAGGTGTTGAAAAGGTTCTTAAAAAACTAGATGAACAACATGGAAAATATAAGTTTATGGAATACACATTAATAACAAAGAGAAGGCGACTACGGCAACAAATCCCAGACCTAGCTCGATCTCTTGAAATGATTGAAAAGCTAAAAACACAAAATGAAACAATAGAAACGCAGTTCCTGCTTAGTGATCAAGTTTTTGTTAAGGTGCCTAGATAAAAATGTATTTAAATGATTGACTATTGCAAAACTTGAAATATATTATAATAATATTTATTATAGGCTGATGTACCACCCACAAACAATGTGTGCTTATGGCTTGGAGCTAATGTTATGCTTGAGTACACATTGGATGATGCAGAACAACTCCTTACAACAAATATGACAACAGCTAAAAAAAATCTTGCATATGTTGAACATGATTTGGACTTCTTGAGGTATACTGTTACAAAATATATCGTATATAGTGTAAGATTTTCTCCATCAATTTTTCAAATAAAGTATTCACCTTTTAAACTTAATCAATTGACACCTTTTCAGAATTCAGCTATGAAGATTAATTAATGTTTTAAATTTATTGTATACATTACAGAGATCAATGGACAACCACAGAAGTTAATATGGCTCGAGTTTATAACTGGGATGTTAAGCGTCGTCACGCTGCCAAGGCTTCTAGTTAATATAATAAATATAACAGCATTACACACAAGCCTGTATAAAATGGCATTTCTGGAATTTGAGAATCCATATTTTTATCTACAACTGCTGAATATAATTCAACCCTTTTTAGATTATTTTTATCAATACATTATTTAATGAGATCTTGGAAATTAGGCTAAACTAGTAACCATATCAAAATAGTTGACAGAACATTAACATTGTTTACCACAGAACTATTGATTGAGGACAATGTAAAGGGCAGTGTATTGTATATGTATTTTTTATTATCTTGCATATTTCAAACCTTTTTATTATTTAAAATTATAGTATAGTATATTGATTAATAAAATGCTTGCTTATTTTAATTCATGTTTTCACAAAATTTCCTGTTATTTAAAGTGATGAGAGGTTCATATTGGAAATTTTTACTTACATTTTGTTAGTATACATAATTCATTATAATGTTTCAATAATAATTGCAAATTTGTAATTTGTCAATCTAAAAGTATTTATTTTACTTTGAATTTAAAAATAAAAAGACTTGCTAATTAATATCTCTATGGTATTATTTATCTCTCTCTCGTTATAATATATTATGCTAGAGGCTGTAAGTGTAATAGATATTGATATTATCCCCTAGTATATCAACATATTTGGCTAGCCCCTGTATCTATTCGAGATACTGTTTTTTGTTTCTCTAGCGGACAACAGAGCAGGTGGATCTTCTATATGAAAAGATAACACCGCCGCCCATGAACAACCGCGCATTGATTGTGTCGGCCGGCTTTTTACGACGCTTAAGCGGTACTTTTAAGGATCACCGAATATCCTCACTCACTCTGCGAAACACACTACGAGTACCATGTCACGTTGAGTATCCTGTGAGCCCTTGATGTCACTTCGGAGAAGCCGGCTCAATTAGTGCGTCAGCATGGCTCTCCCACGGGTGCGACACTATTAAGACACTTGCCTGGCCACTGTCAAGCCTTTTCAGCGACCGAATAAATTATAATTGTCGGGACCGGGGTTCGAACCCGGTTCTCTCTTCATGGTACAATTTTAAAACCATTAAGCTACGAGGGTCTCAAAAGAGATGTATTTTTGAGATTTAAAAGATTTTAAATCAAACATTCCTTAATTTAACCTAACAAAACTTGAAAAAATGTTTAACGAATCATAAACTGACGAAATGTCTATATACATATCAAATTAGCGCCATAGGCAACAACAATAAGAATGTGACAGCTTTTAATTACTGTCGAATAATTATGAGGTCAATTTCTACTATCGAACAAACGATAACTTATCAGCTTATGAGCCAAAAAAATTGGACAATAATTTTAATTATTGTCCAACATAGGAACCCACCCAGCTATTTGTCATGCTTTCCCACGTCAAACATTATTTTTTATTATTGTTTTGCGTGTTTTTTTGTTATTTCTTTATTAAAACCATGTTGAAGACAGGCAAAACCATATGTAGTTCTACAAGGGAATAATATTAAATATATTCAGTTTTGCCAAAGAGAAAAGACCACAAAACACACCATTATAATTTATCTAAACAAAGTCACAGAAAGAGTTGCAGTACGTCTGGTACGCATCACTTTGAACGTTTTCTAGACTTTCTACTAATCTCCGAATCCCTACATTTACATAAATATATAAATTTATACTTATTTATTTATATAAGTCACAATAAATTGTTTGTTTTGTTTTTATTAATGTTTATTAAGGTACAAACGGTATTGATACTTAACAATATTCAAAATAAAAAATAGGTTGTACCAATAACGGCGTGTGATCCACATCTGGGAAAAATATAAAGGAAGACCAAACAAAGTCATTATGAATAATTTTGATCAATGCGCCGTTCGTAACAAAATTCGTGAATTTTATGCTGTAAGAAAGGAGATACGGACTGAGGAATCTGTGTCGTGTTTTAGAGGAAGATATATACCTTAATTTAGAATTTTATTATACTTCGGATTAGAAAGTCAAATAAAAAACATGAAAGTATTTTTTTTATACTGACCTACTTAATAAATTTATACTAAACGGAAGTCGCTGGATGCAGGTCGCCTTCGACAGGTTTGGACGGAGATCCAAAAGGGAGGCCTATGTCCAGCAGTGGACGTCCTACGGCTAAAATGATGATGATGAAGCATCAAGATTTTACAATCGCACTGCAATGACGTAACAGTGTTGTCAACATTACAAAACCTAAATCCTACGACGGTTCTCTTTTCGCACATTCATTAAATTGCACATTGACGGCCAATAGAATTGTTTAAACAATAATATGAAGAATTCGTTTTCAGGTGCCAAGTTTAGGGAAGTTTATAAACACACGGTTTGTTTTTTAATTCTTATTATTCAAAGTAATATGTGTATATGTACTCTATAAACGTGCAGTCTGTTGAATTGATGACAGTTGATGACTAGGCATTGTCGGAATTAATGTTGCCAAAAATTATAATTTTTTACGCAATTTTCTCCTAAATACAGGTTACAATTATTATAAAAAGAAAGTATAAAATACAGTTGTAATTAATTCTTATTAGAATATATTATTGTTTTTTGTGTGTTAAATAAAATTATGTTACTTATTAATCTTTAAAATATACAAAGTTAGATATTAAAATATAGCCAAATTGGGTTTTAGACTACCTACAAAGTTATCTGTCAAACAGCTGATCTTGTTATGAATTGATCTTATAATTTATTAATATATATTTTTTTACTTTAATATAAAGAGGTATGGACTATACTATGTATTTATTTTGATTTTTAATATTTTATCAATAGTTTTTCATAATGTACATCATAATTATATGATTTGTGAGTTGCCTCATATATGCCACATCACAAAAGAAGGTACTAAAGTACCTTTCGAACATACGTTATAAAATAATCAATATATCAAAAATACATTTAAATTTTTAACATAATATCATTTACAGTCTTCTTTTATTATCTCTTATTTACAGAAATGGCACCTTCAACTGATTGGGATGAAATAAAGAGGTTAGCCGCTGATTTTCAAAAAGCACAGCTTAGCACTACTTCTCAGAGGTAAACGATATTTTTATTTTATTTCTCTTTTTTATTTTATATTTTAATTTGGTAACAAATTTTTATATTTTTTTCAGGTTGTCTGAAAGAAATTGTGTAGAAATTGTATCAAAATTACTGGAACTTAAATTAATAGACGTTATATTTACATCTGATGGTAAAGAATACCTCACACCACAACAGTTGGTTAAGGAGATAATAGATGAATTGTATATAAGAGGAGGTAGAGTTAATACAGTAGATTTAGCTAGAGAGCTCAGTGTTGATCTTAATCAAATTAACATAAATATCACAGATATTTTGAAATCGAAAGATGTACAACTTATATCTGGATACCTTATATCTAATAGTTACATACAAAAGATTGCAAAAGAAATAAATGAAAAGCTTCAGTTGCAGGGTCAAATATCAGTAGATGAACTGACTCTGCAATTTGATTTACCTGCAGATTTTCTGCAACAAAGCGTTCTAGAAGCATACTTAAATAAAATTATAATTGGAAAACAAGACACATCAGAACCTCGGATATTTTATACAGAGGAGTACATAACAAGAACAAAAGCTAAAATTAGAGGAGCTGTAATGGGGTTATTAAAGCCAACTCAAATTAGCATCATCATAGGACATTGTAATGTGGCAGACAGGTTGTTCATGATGCTCTTTGACCAGTTATATATTCCAGGTGTTTTAACAGGACGTTCAGGAAGTGCTCTCTATGTACCATCTTGTTATACAAAAGCTCAAAATGAATGGGTTATGAGTTTTTGGCAACAAAATAACTATTTGGAATTTGATGCACTGCAACGATTGGGCATATCTGATCCAAAAGTCTACATTAAAAAAAATTTACAAGGGGAAGCTATAACTTTCTTGAATAGTTGCATTCTTGGATCACAAATTAAACAGCAACTTGATAGTGCACTAGAAGAATGTATTGCATCCAAAACATATTTAGATATTGTTAATTTATTGCCATCTGTACTCTCTGATAAAGATATAGAAAATGTTCTTGATGTGTTGCTAAAGAATAATTCCAAATCTACTATTCTATTTGAAAATACAGGTATGCGTTTATCTAATAATGTCGACAAAACTAGTAAATCTCAAAAAAATTGTTATCTTAATTTTATTACTGATCACACTGTTTACATGTAAGCTGTATTTATATATTGTGTGCTACACAATGTAAATTCGTAAATTGAGCTTTTAATTATTTTTTAAATATAGGAATATATTTCACATTGTATGAACAGACAAAATAATAACCTTGAACAAACTTTTAAAATTTCTTCAAAAATGTTAGACACGAAGTTATTTTTTTCTCACTATTGGATTAGTGTTAATAGTAATTCTTTTACATTTTACTTACAGTCTTTAGTCTTCAATATATTGAAAACCTCAAGCAAGCTTGTATGCCTATGATGCAGGCCAAAGCTGAATCAGTAGTTAAGTCAGGGAAATACCAGCAGTTCTACTTGGAGAAGCAAATTGCTAAAGCAGAGCAATTACAAATACAAACAGATCACAAGATAGAGAAACGTGAAGAAAGAAGGAGAAAAGCTACAAGTGGGAAGGGTGGCGGTGGTACACAGGGACGGGAAACTAAGACAAAAGCGGTGAAGAAACATCCAAGGTTCATGTCAATATGCAATTTTAGAGGCAAAAAATTATTATTATACCTAAGTGTAGTCCACCATGGGTTCACACAAGTTATTAACATAAGATATAATTATTTCTTACGAGTCACTCTTCTTAGAGTGTCATTTTTAAAATAATATTTTTACACCATTATTACCAAAATATATACTATGTTCACTAAATTTAGTGTTCTATATTTAAAACATTGAAAAAATTATTCAAATCTGTCAAGCTTTTGGATTTTATTCAATTCAAATAAACAAATATTTCCTTTTCATATTAGTATAGAAAAGGCATCAGTATGTAATTGTTATAAAGCACATATTATCATGATTTGAATGACATGACTGGTTATAGTTGGGAATGCCTTACTCGAAGTTGTTGACGAATACGTCTACCTAGGGCAAACTGTCCAGTTAGGTAGGTCCGGCTTCGAGAAGGAGGTCAATCGACGGATCCAACTCGGATGGG
>DWCF01007821.1:0-10110 GCA_018230265.1 Delias oraia
TCATTTTAATAATGAACACTACTTGATTTTTAAAATATTTCTACTCTAAATATTCCATCAAGAGGAAACAGGTATATAATGCAAATGTTGAGCGCTATTCATATTTTATTAGTTAATAAATTCCATTAACGCAAAAACATTAAAGCACCGGCGCAGTTCCCACGTTATGTATGCAGATGCGATCTCAGTTAAGCCGAATGTAACTGATATACAGCGGAATAAACTCCTGAAGATTTTGCCTCAGAAGTTGGTCTTTTTATCTCTTCGTTTAAGAAACTCGTAAGCAAGGAAAATTTGCATATTTTTGAATAATTTTATACGTTTAAACAATATAAAAAAATAATGATTACTTAGAATAATAATGAATTTAAATGTCTAATTTTCTCTGTGCAGATGAACAAAAAATATTTGATAGTCTCCAATATGGAATTGAAATTATCACAATTCATTGATTTTAACATGATGTATATAGTTCCTATTTAGATATATAGAATATCTAGGATTTTATTCTACCTATTCGGATTTTAAGTATTCAAGCAACATTTTCATTTTTAGCCAATAATAGTGATTGAAATGAATTAATTTGATCAAGCATAAGTTAAGCATATGTGCACTAAATATATTTAAATATTTTAAAAATATTTAAAAATATATTTTTTTAATTTTAGTATTGTTAAGCCATTTTGCAATATGTGTGAGGGAGGCCTTAATCTAAAGCCCACGTACGGATAGACGCACGTTACAGTTACGATATTAATTATTCATCGGTTCGGGCGAATAAAGCAATTTCACGCTTCTTTGCGCGCGAATCATGGCACGCCAGTGCAGATTATAGCGGGTGCTAGTATATTCTCTTTCAGAAAGATATTAGTGATATCTATCTAGGATCCTCATATCGATGATGCGATCAATATTTACCCAACTGACAGGCTCCTTGATTCTTTTTTTATGGTGCAGCGGATAACGGAGCAGGTGGGTAACTCAGGGCACGTAGATCTTGTATATGGTAACAGAATACCGTCGCCCAAGGCCAACCGTGCAATAGCCCGCGCTTTGTTTGTGTTGCCGACTTTTTACACCGATTAAACAGCATTACATCAGTAGAAGTAATTCTGAAATAGTAATTTCACGTTGAGTATTCTATAAACCCTTGGTATTAATTCGGAGGAGCGGACGGGGACTCTGCCACGGGTGTGACAGTGTTAAGACAATCACCGGCTACTTTCAAGCAAAAAAATAAAATAAATCAGACCGAGGATCGAACCCCTAATTTTACAATAGCTTACCAGTACTGCTGCCACGAGGCTTCTATATGTTATATGGTTTGAATCGAGTTGAGAACAGTTATGTAATAAAATGTATAATAGTTTGTTTTCGAAATGCGTTTTGATAATAATGCTTATATTATAGTCGCACTGTGACACAACAAT
This sequence comes from Delias oraia, assembly GCA_018230265.1. Classification (NCBI taxonomy): domain Eukaryota; kingdom Metazoa; phylum Arthropoda; class Insecta; order Lepidoptera; family Pieridae; genus Delias; species Delias oraia. The sequence goes on from DWCF01007821.1 coordinate 1,431, forward strand.
TATGGTTTGTATAATATGTTTTATTTATTTTTTCAATTCGCCCTGTATATTAATAACTAAACGCGGCTTTTAACCAAAACCGCGCGATCAAATTTGCCGCGTCAGCTCACATGCGGCTGTTCTTTTGCCTTTAATAGTAATGATTGTCCTTCGTTAATTACCAATGATTTTGCAAACACTATTCAAAAGAATTCAATTGTATATAAACTTATTGTTATTCTAGTACTAGAGGGCTCGGAAGATGTCTTCCTGTCCGGTACGCCACCTACCAGGTCTAAATATAAACTCTCAGCAATCTTTGGACCCGTCAACCCTAAAATCCTGGTACCTGTAGTATTATGGTACCTGTAGTAAAATTAGTTTATAGTTAATTCAAGGTGGCAATATTCCTTTACCTGATTTCATGAAAATCTCTCCAGCTATCTTAAATTATAAATGGCGTTATATACTATGTTGTTTGAAATTTTGCTTCATATATATAGATTTCATTGTAAGAAAACATTCGGATGAAATATATTCGCCTTCCGTAACAAGTAGATAAATAAAGCAAGTTAGTAGACTCCAAAGTAGAAAAACTGTGCCATGTTTAGAGGAACAGAAAACGTCAAGCATTTTTTGATTTATTAAGCAGGTTTTTTAATGATCTTTTCCTCTAAAAATAATGCTTTTTGAAAAAATCACGGATATAAGGAACCATTTAATTATAACCAAACGCTTAGTTACTTAAAAGAATAATTCAATTAATGAGTTTGGTACTTTTGAATTTTTGATTGCGTCGCCGAAATCTCCCGTTTTAAATCAGCGAGTATCAAGAAGCCGCATTAACATTTATATTAATTGAATACATTGTCTCCTAGTTTGTATATGCAAATCTTCGTTCCTTACCTATTCAATGTCTAAATATTATGATACCGTTACAGATTACGTTTTGTCTGTACATAAACTAGCATATATTGTCATAAATTTCTATATTTGTATAGATAATTGTATGTTTGTTGCGATTTATATTAACTACAACATTATTAATGGCTTTGAAGTATTATAAATTTGTATTCCAAATACTAAAACTTAAATTTTATAAAATAAATTCATTAAATTTTGTGTTACTAGATTTCTTAAGACGCTTACAATTAAAATAAAGAAATCAATAGTAAGTCAATTTTAATTTATATTCAAGGAAATTGTGAAGGGTTAAGATGTAAATTGTTAAAGAGGGTTAAAATACAGACGTTCAAACATTTGAACCCGTAACAAGTGCCCATTGCATTTTGATTGCGTTTGCTAGTGAATATTAATGTACAAATGAATGTGAAACACCTTAATCAAAGTAAAGATTTATTTAAAAATGTAATAATTGTATGCTTATTTTCATTCTTTTTAGTGCATACATAAAATGTAATCGGTTAATTTTTTTTATTGATGTTTTAAGTTTGAAGATAAACGTTGTAACCATTTAACTATGCATACAAAAACTTTTATAAATTTATAGAATTCTAATAAAATAACGTATATTAGTAAATAAATGATATAGTTTTGATTGAATGGCTAAAGCTTATGTTAAACTGTTTTCTTTACACTAAAATTGTTTTTATTTATTTAGAAGATCTTATAAAATTAACAGGTGTCTTAGAAACAAATTGTATTGTGATTTGAATTTGTAATCAAGTAATGGACTGATTCATTGATGGGAGAAGACATTGTGTTTAAGCAATGTTTTGCAAAATATTTCGTAGTGACAAATGTGTTTAGTATTTTAGCCCCCAAAAAACTGGTTATTTCTTATTTAGGCTGAAGCTATTTTATTGGATAGATACGTATTAATTAATAATTATTGATTTATTTATTTTATTTTAATTTTGTACATCAACACATACTACATCTATTTCTAACAGATAAATTAAGCGTTCAATTTAAATACAATATGTTAGGATGTTTTTATCGATTCTATTAAACAAATGTCATCATCATCATCATCATTTAAGCCGTAAGACGTCCACTGCTGGACATAGACAATGTAATGTAAGCAAATGCACATTGAAATAACTAAATGTGGTAAAATAAGCGAGACGATTTTTTTACGTGGCTATAAACATATTCATACCTTATATTAGGGAAAAACTTATAACAGGCAACGTGGATTAAAGTAGCTTCGGTTAAAGGAGTCTATTTCTCGCGACAATAAGCTAAATACCCAAAGGAGAGTGGTTCAGGAGGCGAGGTGACAATATTATTTGAGGCGAAATTGGGACCCGCCGCATTTATTAAAGCGAAAACCGGCTACAAAGGGCTGATATTGAATTGTAAGGAAAAGTTACGCGGAGTCATGAATCGGTGGATAGGAACGAAAGTTGCTCGCCTATTTAATCATTAATATATTAATCAATTTTTACTATTAATTGCCGTTACTGACTTTAAAAGAAATGTAAATTTAATAATACCTTAATTAAAAATAATACCAAAACATTTTCTGAAAAAGTTTAGGAATTATTTTCAATATATATATCTATTGTTATATATGTTACTTAGAATAAAAAGTGGAATATCAATATGGCAAAAGGTTTATACATAAAATGGAAATTAAATCTCAAATATCGTGATGTTAATTTATGGTCTCGGTAACTAGGCCAGTAAGGCGACACGCACAAAGATCTTCGACTTCTTTCATTGTAGATTAAATTCTTGGCTTCCCGCACACCTGACGGCTACACGTCCACTGAAAGATGAGATATATAGGCTCTTTTCATAGTAAATTTATATATAAATTTACTAATTTATATATAAATTTACTATGAAAAGAAATGAATGAAGTAAAGAGTAAATTACTTTTTACTTAGAGTAAATTACTTATCTTGATATTGATATTATGATACATAATATCATAATATCAAGATTATGATAGTATGTATCATAAAATCTTGATACATAATATCAAGATTTTATGTAATCTTGATATTATTTAACTATCAAATAGTTAAATAATATCAAGATTCGTTTACATAAAAAATTCAGAATATACGTTAATTATTAAATGGCGTGAATCAAAATTTTTTGACTACAATATTTTAAATTTCTTACATAAAATCAGTTTATAAAATGAAATATGATTTTAATATGGAGACCCCACCTGCTCCGTTGTCTTCTTTAATATAAATTTTTTTAAATTCTTATTTTTAAGTATTAAAAAAAATAGGTAGCACTAATGGTATAATATAAGAATACTTGCTGATTTATATTTATACATAACAATTTAATACTTGAAATAGCGCTCATAGTGGATTACACGAACTATTAATATCCGATCTTTGAAAGCGGCTTAATCTCACTGGCCGCGAATTTAATACATATTTCATTGGAATGTTTCAGCAAGTATTACTTTCGTTTGGTGTTTGTTAAACATCGGTTTATTACGGCTTTTAACCGAATTGTTCGCTTTAATATAGGCCTTTATTTCAGTCAGTTAATGAGATTCGTTATTGGGGAAAAATCTTTGTTTTTGTATTTTAAATTTTATGATCTTTCATTTTTAATTTAAATATTGCTCTAAAAGATACAGCTTGTGAACTGATCGTCGTAAATCTTTAATTAAATTAAATAACTTAAATTAAAATTTACTAAATTTTACGAAATACTTTTTTCATATTATATATGCATTAATTAAGCTACACAGTAGCATTAACAAAGCGAAGTAAAGAAATTAAATACATGTTTTGGAGAGACGTTCTCCCATACATACATAATAACATAGAATCCCATACATCATACATAATATTCAAATAAATTCAGATGATACAAACAAAGGCCCATTAAGTGGAATCAGTTGGAAAGTCATCCCTGGTAGCAACACAATTGTTGCGACTTTAAATCAAACAGTTGAGTCGTTAGGGCCACGTGCGACTGCCGTGTAGTTCATTGTACGAGTGCGTTGTCAGGCGGCACGAGAATTCCTTTTATATGCTTGTCTAATTATATAAATCAGATACTGCTCCATATAATATTATTTATGATTAAAAAAATGATTTATATGATATATAAAATAAATTTATATCATAAAATAATACGACTTAGCTACATTGGTCGTAGTTTAGCTACGAATTAATGTTCTTATTGATAGTGCTATAATGTAGCTTCCACATTATATTTGTTAGGCTGTCCTTTTATGTGTTGGTTCCTGTGGAGGCCTTACACGAGTAGTTTTGAAAAATCCTTGCCATCTAAAATATATATTGTCTGTGACCAGTTCATAGACTATATAAAAGAATATTATATACGTTCAAAAACCTGAATGTAGTGAAACTGTGCTCGAAGACGGATGAAAGTACAAGTGAACGGACACCCTGTTGCCATAATAATAAGGCGCAGTGTTTTGTCTTAATTTATAGCTTATACAGTAGATGCTAAACAGTGAACAGTCTCAAGATAATTGTTCCGAACTGAAAACTTTTCGGTGTGAAATTTCAACGATATCAGAATTTATTCAGATAATTATAATTATAAGTAATGCTGTAAATGTCACAGTTTGTTGGTTTGTTAAGTGATCACATCTGGCAACATGAAGTTACATTATATATATATATTTACAATATATTTTTTAACTTTTTCAAAGAAAATACAAAAAGTATTATAAATTAAATAGAAATATTAAGATAAAGAATATTTTTGAAAATAGGTACTTGCAATTATTAAAAAGATTTTTATGAGAAAGATTAAATTCTGGCATCAAGATCTGAAAATCGAATATTATGAGGGCTAATTGGGCTGGCTCGTCCGAAGTGATACCACGGGCTCACAGAATACTCAACGTTAAACGGTACTTGTACTACGTTTCGCTGAGTGAGTGAGTATATCGGAAGCTCTTAAAAATTACGTTTAAGTGGCATAAAAAGCCGGCAACTCAACGAATGCGCGGACTGTGACGTGGTTTTCCATGGGCGGCGGTATTCTCTTACCATATAGGAGACCGATCTGTTCCGTTGTCTGCTTTACTATAAAAAAATATGTAAAAAGTAGAGTATATTTTAGAAATAAAACTTTGTTATACGCGAGTTCATATTTGAAAAAAGGCAGTAACAGCTTATTCAGTGTAAAAATCACGGGTGAAATATAGTCCCTCAATAAAATTTACCGACGAATTGTTCTAAACAAAGTGTTGGTAAAAAGTTCGCGTGACATTCTACCCGCCAACGTACATTATATATGACATGTGCTAAAATTTGCCACAGCTTTAGGGTTCTCTGCATGAATAAGAACTGAAAGTACAACAAAAACGGGTAAACAACAAAAAAAGCAGTAGGAGAGCCAAGCTGAAGCATTTGCGGTCGCACTAATTAGACTGGCTCGTCCGAAGAGATACCACGGGCTTATTGAATACTCAGCGTGAAATGGTGGTTTTACTTGAACCGCTGCTTCTACGTTGTTTCGCTGAGTCAATGAATATATCAATAAATCCTTAAAAATGCCGCTTAAGTGGCGTAAAAAGCCGGCAATACAACCAATGCGCGGGCTTTGGCGCAATCGTCCATGGGCGGCAGTGTTCTCTTATCATATAGAAGACCGTTGTCCGCTATACCATAAAAAATAAGTCAGAAAAGGTCCTTCTTTTCTAGAAATCTACTATTATTTAATAAAATAAACGAATTTACAGTTGTAAAGAACCTAAATTGAAAGTCGTGTCTAGACGTTAAAATTAATAATTGTCAAACGTTAATATTCCAGTTCTAAAGATTAATTAATCTTTGTTTTAGAAACACTATCCTCGCCTTTGCCATCTTTTATGAATTGAACCAATCTATTTCTATAGTAGATTATGATTATTCAGTTTATTTACGTCTGATAAATATATTACATAAATGAATTTGTTTTTTGGTAACTGCAGAACTCGAAATAGTTGTAAGGTTTTTCAGCAAACAACAATAAATCGCGGCAGTAACGCAGCTCGCAAATTGTGTTCAATGTACCGTGGGCGTTACTGCTCACGGACACCGCAATCTATGTACATGCTACACTTAATTAAGAGCCACATAGCTTGGATTTAGAACCCATTGAACGAATATTATAGATATCTAATTATTTTTAATAGAATAAGAATTCGTTCGATGTATCTATCCATTCTTTGTAAAAAGATGTGTAATAACTTATAAATGATAAGTTATAATCATCATTCAACATACAACAGATGTATACATATAATATATAGGTTTATATATTTATTTTGTTAATTTTAATTACATTTCAGATATATTAAATCGTAAAGTGACCCAGTGAAATACAATGTAACAAGTCAACGTCAATGCGTTGATATATCCGAAACGATTTCAACAGAGCCGACACGCAAAGACAAATACCATGTGACCAGGACTTCGTAACGAATTCTCTTGTACGTCTCTCAGCCCTGACAATAAGGTATATTCTTGTTTAACAGAGCTGTAATAAAAGCTAACATTGCACGCTTTTCCTACGTTATAGTTGCGGTTACATACACCATATGTTTTTATAAATAAAGGCGGTTTTTGTTTGATAAATATGAGGTTCAGTTGTGGCCTCGTAAGCTGCACTGGACACCAGGGGATTTATCGTTTGAGGTTTAGACAAGGCTTTGTCTTTGAAACAACAAACGGCTTACGTATTGATAAAAGAAAATTTTTATCTTTGTTCTAAGTGGAATTGACGGGAGTAATACTTTTCCGTGTTTGTGTGGTTAGTTTTTCTAAATAAACTAAATAGTATTTTAATACGATTCATAAAGTTTAAATTATTTGATTGAATATTTTTTTCCGGTGCATAATATGTTGACCCTATTCAATAAATCACATTAAACACCATGTTATATTTGAAAATCTAAATTCGCATCTAAAGCCCGTTTCGATAAGACTTTTAAACGAGGGGTCATTCAGAACTCCAATCAAACAAAAACTTGCTGACACGAATCAAAGTCAACAATGGCCCAAACTAAAGACGGATTTAATAATAAAAATCAACACGTCCAGTCGGGAGGGCACAATCAAAGGGCAGCCGGTCCTAATAAAATTAAAATTTCCATTTGAAATGACCCATGGCCTTGTGTGAATCCGATAAATACAACAATATATTTAGGACTTATCTCTGAATAATATGAACGATAATAAATAATCTCGTACAAAAATCACACAATTAAACATAATATAACAAAACATTGTGAAGCTAAAATTGATGCTTAGAAATAAGGATATACTTTTTCATGTTTAATATACATATAAATTTAAAGTAAATTTATAATTTCCGTAATGATTATGTAAGTACTTTAATGATTCAATAAACAATATATTGGTAAAATAAAACCATAGAAGAAACAAGCGAACCCCACATACCACGCTGCCCTATCTGGACATAGCAAACATTAGCTTTAATATTGAAATATAATTAGTTTATTTGTGTTATAAGTTACAATTCTCGCAGCTGACCCCTGACATTCAATATTCATGACAGAACAATATTTGCTTGAATAAGTTTTATTTAAGTAGAATAACAGAATTAGTTAATATACATTTAATTTTATTTTATCCCTATTGTATAAGTTTAGATTATAAAACAAAGATCTGCTTAAACGTTGAAATAACTGTATGAAAGGGCAACCTTCAACAAAATTACATAACACTGTATTTAAATGACAAACTAGCAAGATCCACAAACACGCCGACCGTAATGAACCGGCTTGGCACAGCGTTTTACTGTTTCAACAATTTTTGGTTTTGCGACACAGGTCGTGATGCGAATATAACTCTACTGCAGTTTGTAACTTGAGATAGAAATATGAGTTGTTGTTAGCTGTGGCCGGAGTGCGGAACATTGTTCACTTGAGCTCGGGAGACGAATTAACATTGAACGATGTCACTGAACATATATTTTACCCGTGGGGGAGCCATGCTGAAGCATATGCTGACGCACTAATTTGCTCCTCCAAAGTGATACGGGCTCACAGAATACTCAGTGTGAAACTTGTACTGTTTTTCGCAGAGTGAGTGAGGCTCTCGGATGCCCTTAAAGTGACGCTTAAGCTGCGTATAAAGCCGGCAACACAACCAATGCGCGGAATGTGGTGTGGTCCATGGGCGGCGGTGTTCTCTGACCATATAGGAGACCCACCTGCTCCGTTCTCCGCTATACTATAAAAAAATATGGATTCATCTCACATACAAGTTGCAATTTAATATCAAATGTTAGGGAAATAAGTCTCTGTTTTTTTAATGAAAGTCGGGAGGCACACGAGCAAGAGGTTCATCTAGGATAAGAGATCCTTCGCCCATGGACACCTCAACTCCTGCTGAATCGTGGCTGCTTTGTAGACCTTTTAGATGTAGGTTTTTTTAAAAGTCCCTAAGTCATTATACAGGCAGATACAAAAGTCTCAATTTCTAGTGTAAATTTTTGCAGTCCTGTTATAAATATTGTTAAGTTAAATTTGGTCGAAGATTGTCGATCACAATACAAACAGGAGATTTTGAAACAATCGCCGTCTATCGGTTCGCCCGCGGGCCTCATCGAGTTACCAACTTTCTCGAAGTGTAATCAAAGGATAGGTCCTTCTGCAGCCAAGTCAAGTGGCTGCATAAAGAGAAAATTCACTTACTCCTATAACGGACGTCGTTACAAACATTGGGTGAGGTTTCGTGACAACGACGTCGCATTTGACTTTGAAGGATTTATA
>DWCF01007822.1:0-10110 GCA_018230265.1 Delias oraia
GCAGCGCCCTTTCGAGTACAGCAGATGTTTTTGCGATCACCAACCCGCCTGCCAAGCGTGGTGATTAAGGCAAATAAACCCCCCTATGTTAGGGGAGGCCTATGACCAGCAGTGGACTTGAATGGGCTGATGAAGAAGAAGATAATAATTGTTTACGCATAATTAATCAACTTTTTATTTTATGGTCACCAAACAACGGAGCAGGATCTCTTATATGGTAAGTGATCACCGCAGCCCACGGATCCCCGCGCTACAGTTCGCGCATTGGTTGTGTTGCCGGCTTTTTACGTCGCTTAAACCGGGATTTTTAAGGAAAATCGATATCTTCACTCACACAGCGAAATACAGTTCAAGTATACAAGCACAGTTTCACGCTGAGTATTCTGTGAGCCCATGTTATCACTCAGGACGAACCGGCCCAATAAGTGCGTCTGCATATGTTTCAGCATGGCTCTCCCACGGGTGTCGTTATATAATAACAAAAATCTAGGTAATATTGATGAAACTAATCCTTTATTTAATGAAAAGAAAAAATCATTAATTATTAATATTTATTATTAATGTAATAGAAATTTAAAAACCAGCAACCGCGGCCTTTAGAGGCTGTATGAATTTGCCTTGCTCGTCGTACTTCTGCAAGAAGATTGCGTATTCGGCTGGCACTTTCTCTTCTGCAACTTCAATGAATCTTCTGAAGATGTGCTTCTGACGGTCGGTGCACTTTGAGCAGGATGTCTCGAACACCTCGCGAAGATCCTCTGTAAGAAGAATACAATAGAAATATATTTGAATGAATTCTTCTTAGTCAATAATGTTTATATTATGAAACGGAGCAGGTCTCTTTTATCGTAAGCGATCAACTCTACCCATAAAAAACCGCGCCACAACCGCGCTTTGGTTGTGTTGCCGGCTTTTAACGACGTTTTAACGGTATAATATCAAGTCTTCCGATATATTCACTCACTTAACGAAACAGTATAACTTCTTATTTCAGCATGCCTCTCTCGGGGATACCACAGTGTTAAGACACACAGCAATAAATTATAAATGAAATATCTTTTATTCGAACCGGATTAAACCGAAACCTCTCGTTTCCTAGTAGGCTTATATGACCACTTAGCTACGAGGTTCTATCATACATTTAGGAGACCTTGAAAAAGAGCGTAACTATTATATTTATATTAACTATTATATTCCGGCAACGCACTGGCCGAGCACGAGCTGGGGATGTTCATGGGAAGGATCATTTATCCTAGGAGAGCCTCCTGTATGTTTGCGTCACGATTATTATAAAAAACAAAAAACACAGCATTGGCCATGGAAAGATCGAGAAAATTTCTCCAAACAGTCCTTTATTGAACCCAACACAACGAAAAAAGCACACTATGGTGCGGCTGCAGTGGCGTTCTATTACCACATACACCTATTAGCTCATTTATCCGCTAAATCATAAAAAACATATTAGAGCATTGTGAGGTTTGTTGAATTGAAAGTGAAGTCTTCAATGTGACACGGATAAAATGTATCCAGCCTCAAAGTTCAAGGATGAAATTCAACTGCAGTTCCATCCAAACAGCACCTCAGAACTTTTTCCGTGATAAATGGGATAGAAGATGAGGGAACCAACATCTCTACAAACTACCTAACTTATACCTTCGCTAAAATTAAACCTATATTAAAATTGCTTGGACTGTGTCGCGGTTGTCAATGGGCGGCAGTGTTCTCTTATCATAGAAGACCCACCTGCTCCGTTATCCTATATGCCATAAAAATTTCTCTGTCTCGTTTTTACAAACACATTTCAACAAAGTTGTAGATATTTAAAACATTGTTTAGTAGCAGAGTTTAGTAGATGAACTAAATCATGTTATAAAATGCATAACACATTCGTTCATAGATAAAAATTGTTTACAATAATATATTATCAACTTTTTATTATTTAAATAAAATTAAGTTAATCGACAATAACCCCTCGTTATATAAATTAATTGAGTTTGTATGCAATTTATATTTAAGTTACTAAAGATATAAAAAGCCAACCATTGTAAATTTGGCGATAAAAAAAACGAAATGAAAATTGTAAATTGACTAGCAAAAGTGCCCCTTACAGGGCCTATTTGAATAAGTGCTTTTGAATTTGAAACTTACTTTTAAAGTCTGATTTCACATCATCACATGCACTTTTATCGTTAAAGCAATTGATGAAATCCGTTAGAACGCCAACATCAGAGACAACTGCCTCAACGTCTATATTGTCGTTGTCGGGGCTGTAAGTCTCGCCTGCAACGAACGCCAAACACACCACGGACAGCAATAGAACTTTCATCATGACCTGCAAGAGTGAAATTCGAAAGTTATATAACGATACATCTTTAACGTTGTCCTTTTAATTGAGTGATAACAGACACAAATAAAGCAAGCGAACTTTGATCTTGCATTATCTTATTTCTGATGCCAACCATTACTAGTGTTAATTGAAGGTTGTTTTCTTCTGACTATAGATCGGTGAATTTGCATGGAAACAAATAAGAAATTTCGTTTGTATATCTGTCAGTATGTTAATAAGTTATTAATGTTTAGAGCCTTGTGGCCAAGTGGTCTAATAAGCCTACCAAATGATCCTCCTGCTCTTTTTTATATAATAACGGTGGCAAACGAGGGCAAGCGGACTTCTGCCCATGAGCACCCCTAGCCCTTGCACAGCCGCCGAAGAGCTCTTTTCTTGAAGGCCCCCCTTGTGTTGGTCTGTAAATACTCCTGCTGGCAGCTGATTCCATTGAGATGTGGCGCGCGGTACAAAATGCATTGAAACCGCTCAGTAAACAAAAGACAAACATCGAGCTGAATGCGGTGAAACTGCTTTCTGTGTCTCACTCCAAAGTTCCATTGAATTAATTTTTCATATTGGATCATCGCTTCTTGAGATTATCGCGTTCAAACAACCAAACTCTTCAGATTTATAATTTACGTAAAGATAAATATATGAAAAAATATTACCTTAGAAGTATTGATGTCCGCGAATAATCGTCAAATACACAAGTTCTCTTTGAAATCAGTTTATATACTCAGAGAAGTGTCGGAATTAAGAATTCCATTGTGGTAGCCAGACATTCCCACGGTATGTTATAAAAAAAGTCAAAACGTGGTTGAATTATAAATGGAAGAAATCTTAATATAATACGTTTGACTGTATGAATAATATCTATTTATTCAAAAGGCTTTATAAAAACAACCTTTTCTGTTCGAATGTTGGCCTTGATTTTGGGGCTGAGGATTGTATGTGGTTTTTCTCATTAAATTATCCATACGTTAATTATTTTACTTATGGGTTCAAACCATACCATTTTTATGGTATAGCGGACAACGGAACAGGTGGGCCTCCTATATGGTAAGAGAACACCGTCGCCCGTGGACAACCGCGTCACAGTCCGCGATTTGTTGGTGTTGCCGACTTTTTAAGCCATTGTTAAGAGCCTCCGATGTCTTCACTCAGCGAAACACATTAGAATTGCCATTTAACAGTGTGTATTTAAATGGTTATTTTAATTTACTATGTTTTAGTCCAAATTATTTCTTAAATTATATTTCTGTTAATGTATTTAGGTGCTGAAAACAGTCGCTAAACCTGGACATAAAGCCGAGCGCTACTCCCTTTTAAACTTACCTTTATAATCTTTGTTTATTCAAATTATTTATTTCTGTTTAATATTGTATTGGTAAGTTTATATATAAACTGTTTGCTACAGCTAAGAAGGTGGAAGAAGGCATACCATAATTTACGTCTGTAGCTTTGCTGTTTATTTTAATAAGGCGTATTTAATTTATTTTAAAACTATAACTCATTACTGTGTCACTATAATTATAACTATATATAAAAAATTTAATTTCACCTTAACCGATTGCACCATTGTTGTCAGTGTTACATTCTTTACGTTCGTTTTACGTTAATATAATGATATTAAATAATTCTTTAATAACTAAAACATTCACGTCAATGTCAAAATTCAAAATTATCAATGTCCACATCCATCAAAGTCAATCTAAATTTAAACTATAACCTGAACTCTAAATAGTTAATCTATATATAAATACAAAAATATAATAATTCAGATTATATCTAATTTGAAATATCCCGCCATTAATCGCGCATCTTCTACCGCTTCTTTCTCGGAGAATCTTCGAAGGAGCTATTTGGACCGATACCTGCTGCTGAATTTCACCATCGAACGTCGAGGCAGAATACAAAGTTTCATTTTCACCTAGATGTTTCTCGTTTCACAACTGAGCGTTTTTTAAGGCATTTTGTGCCGCGCAACACCTCTCTATGGAATCAGCTGCCAGCAGGAGTATTTAAAGACGAACACGAGGGGAGGACCGCTTGTCCTACGCGAGCCTCCAGTTTGCCACCTGTGGTGTAAAAAAAATTAATCAATTATCAAAAGCACAGTAACATTAAATGGCAGTGAGAGAAAAATCTAGTTGTCATTTTTTCTTCTTATTTTGTAGCCTCTGTGTGTTGTCTGTTAAATTAAGGTGTTGTCATCTACGGGAAAGAAAAAGTAAAAAGTATTCATCAGTAATGTTTGAACAAGAAAAATGTTTATTACGAAAATAAAGTAATTTTAATTTCATTTGGCCTTTTTTATGGAGTTGCTACTTGGATATTCATTTTATTAACACATATAAATAATTTCCTAATAATAACTTAGTTAAGTGGTTTTTTAAGCCTACCATTAAGCAAGCGGTATCGAAACTCGGTCGAAATAAAAAAAAAAATTATTTAACTTATAATTCGGTCTATGGAAGAGTTTGACAGTGACCGAACCCAACATTGTCACACTCATGGGAGATCCTTGCTGATGTATATACTGACTCACGAATTAGGCCAACTCGTCCAAAGTGATACCATGGATTCACAGAATTCTCAGCGTGGAACGTATACTTGTACTGGGTTTCGCTGAGTGAGTAAGGATATCGGAGGCCCTTAAAGATGCCGCTTAAATGCCGTAAAAAGCCACAAGACAGAAAACGCGGACTGCGGCGCGATTGTCTATGGGCATCAGTTTCTCTTAAATATATATATCATATATAAAAACTGCTATAAAGATGATACAAAATAATATTTTAACACATTTATTTAACTAAAATCCATGACTTTGCCATGAGTAAAAACTCGCCTGTCGAAAACCAGTAGAATTCGAATGAAAACATATATAAATATACCCAAAAATAAATGCACTGATTACATTCGTGACACTTGCACTTTTTATCAAATTCCGTTATCAAAACGAAGTTAGTACTTCATATAAAAAATGGATACCTAGACAAATCTCTCATTGTGAACTGTATCACGGGTAAGATCTTCACTCATACTTTTAACTTCAGAATTTGTGTAATTTTATTTAGATATCACATTTAATATACCAAGAGTACTGTGTGAGCAACGAGTTAATTTTGTTACTATATGTTAACAGAATACCGCCGCCAATGGACAATGGCGCTTCTATCCGCTTTAGTTGGGTTGCCGGCGTTTTACATCATTTGACGATGATGTAACTTTTTTTATGGATACGGTGGAAACGAGCAGGAGGCTCACCTAGGGTAAGCGGTCCCTTGCAGAGCCACGCCATGCCAAGGCACGGCACAGCATGTATTCCGGCATTCAAGGATCGACCACCAAAATCCTTATTCACTCAATATTGGAAGCCCTTGAAATTATATCGCTTAAGCGGCGTACAGCGCCGACAACACATCCAAAGCGCGGGTTGTGACGCGGTTGTCCATGAGCGGCGGTGTTCCTTTAGCATATACAACAGGTGGGTCACCTATACGCTCCGTTGTCCGCTAAACCAATTAAAAAAGTCGGGCATATCTAAATTTTCAATTTATTAAATAATTTACCGCCTCCATGGAGTGTGGCGAAATGTCACATGCTTCTGACTGCTGATAAGGGATTCGTTAATGGCAGCGCACTTCTATAAAAATGCCTCATAGCAACTACAGATATAATTATTGGAAATATTTTGTGGTCATACATTGTTTGAGAGAGCGTTCAGACGTCCATGTGCCCGGTACGCCAACAAAATTACGTGACGCTTTTTATTATATTTTGAACAATTTTAACTATATTTAAAGAAATTTTTTTCATTGAGGAATCGTTTTATTACCACGATTTGAAATAAAATATTAATTTTAATTGTAAATTATTATTTATTGTAAAGCCTTGTAATTAAGTGGTTTATAGGTCTATCATGAAGCGAGAGGCATCGAATTCGAATCCCGGTCCGGACATTATAATAAAATTTATAATTTATTCGGTTGCTGGGCGAGTGCCTTAATACTGTCACATTCATGGGAGAGCTATTCTGAAGCATATGCTAACGCACTAATTGGGGGAGGAAGGCTTGTCCGAAATGATACGACGGGCTCTCAGAATACTCAGTGTGAAATATTAGTTGTACTTGAAACGGTGCCTGTACTGTAATTCGCTGAGTGAGTGAGAATATCGGAGGCCGCTTAAGAAGCGTAAAAAGTCGGCAACACAACCAATGCGCGTACTGTGGTGCGGTTGTTCATGAGCGGGGGTATTCTCTTACCATATAAGAAACCCACCAGCTGCGTTATCCGCTATAAAATAAAAAAAAGTTTTATTAAAGTCCATTATGTTGGGTTTTGCGTAAAAGAATAACAAACATCCATCCATACTTTAGCGTCTTTAATATTAGTAAGTAATATTATTATTTTATATTATAACTTCAAAGACTCCACATACGTTAAATGTGTAAAATTTCATCTTAACCGATTGCACCATTATTTTAAGATTTCCGTTACGATGTTTAATATTTAATATAATGATATTATATTAAATAATAATTAAATTTAAAATTAAATGGAATTAAATTTATATATATATAAATAGTAGCATTGAAGACATATTGAATTAACTACAAAACTGAAATAATAACTGAATAAGAACTGTAAATAATTATTCTTTATATAAATACAAAAGTATAAGAATAATCCAGATCGTATCTACCATACATGTAAAGAAAATGTATAATTTTCTTTAATTTGAAATATCTCGCGCATAATAAATTATCAAACGCAAAATGAAATTCACATTGAGTGGCAGTGACAGAAAAATACACTTGTCTGTTAAATTAAGGTGTTGTCCTGTACGGGGAAGAAAACCTAAAAAGTACCTATTATACAAGTAATGCATAGATAGAAAATAATTTATAACATTAATTATTGTTAATTTATTATTATTGTGAGGTAGAAACGCACACTGATAAATGATTAATGTCGTTTCTCTTAGTAAAGATATTTATTTTATAAAATAATATGTAAATAGATACATACTTTTGTTCCATGTAATATAAAATAAACAATAAAATATTGTCTTACAGATAAACGCGATTGTATATGACTCGCTGTAATGTTCAGATGACGAAAATATTATAAATAAAAACTAACTTCGATAAATTTACTTTTTTATAACAATTAACTTTTGAATTTGTGTACTTCTTTCCGCAGATTACTTCAAGATGAAACTTTTGCTTGCTTGCTGCACCCTGGTGGCCGCATTCGCTGCCGTTTCTCTTGAGGAACCCGAGTTTTATAAGACGGCAAATGATTTTCTTGACATGCAGGCCGTAGTTGATGACCCAGCTAAGCTGAAGGCGATGAACGATTGCTTTTTAGACAAGGGACCGTGTGATGAAGTTGCACAGAGTTACAAAGGTAATATTTAAATATATACAATATATTGTGTTGTATATCGGGCAACAGAGCGGATATATTATAAGAGATACCCGCCGTTCACGGACAAACACGCCAAAATTTGCGCCTGCTGGGTTTCGCAGTGAAAGTGAGGATATTGGAGACGCGTGAAATTAAACCGGCTAACAACTTGACATCTCATGAAGGTCGCGAGCAACCGCTGGACCAGATGGGCCAGATGGGTCTCCGATATGGTAAGAGGATACCGCCGCCCATCAACATCCACGCCACAGTCCGCGTATTGGTTGTGTTGCCGGCTTTTTAACCGGCACTTTTAAGGGCCTCCGATAACCTCACTCATTCTGCGAAACACATTACAAGTACCGTTTCACGTTGAGTATTTAGTTAGTTAGTTGTGAGCCCGACGGACGAACCGCCCCAATTTGCGCGTCAGCATATGCTTCAGCATGGCTTCCCATGGGTAAGTTATAAGTATAACATTGAGAAATGTTAGACTTTCACTATTTAAAACTTTATTTCAGTTTTGGCTCCCAAAGTGATTGCAGAAAGCTGTAAGAAATGTAACGCAGCCCAAAAGCGTATGTCCAGAGTATACCATTCCGGTCTCAAAGAAAAATCACCTGAGGAACATGAAAAATTCTGGGCCAAATACGACCCGGAAGGGAAATACTATGATAGCTTCATGAAGGCAGTTAATGTTTGAACAAAAAATATCTTTATTACAAAAATAAAGTAATTTTCATTTCATTTGGCCGTTCATTTGGACATCCATGTTATTATAATATATATATGATGATCTAATAATCTCTTAGCTAAGTGCTTTTAAAATCCTACCATGATGCGAGATCATCGCGGTTGATGAGCGGTTGACAGTGGCCGCACGAGTCCAACATTGTCGTCCTCATGAGAAGCCATGCCTTTTTTTATTCTATAGCGGACAATGGAGCAGGTGGGTCTCCGAGTCATAGTCCGCATATTAGTTGTGTTGCCGGTTTATACGCGGCGCTTTTAAGGGCCTCCAAAATTCTCACTCACTCTACGATACGCAATACAAGTACCGTTTCACTCTGAGTATTCTCTGAGCCCATTGTATACGCTGATTCATAAACTGACGCACTAATTCAACTCGTCCAAAGTCATACCACGGGCTCACAGTATCCTCAGCTTGAAACGGATACTTGTACTGTATTTCGTTGAGTGAGTGAGGATATACGAGGCTTATGAAGTTATACCGCCTGTGGCGCGATTGTCCATGGCTGTGGTATTCTTTTACCATGTAGGACACCTATCTACTCCGTTTTCCGGTATACCATAAAAAATTATATAAAGATGAAAGAAATTAGTGTTTTAACAAATTTATTTAACTGAAATCGAGTTAGATATATATTAGAAATAGTTTTGTTCGTTCGCCACAAATCTCTTTAGGAAAGTTGTTGGTCGTTTTTATCCAAGGTGGCCTAATATTGGCCACATCATATGTTTATGTGAGGTGGTGCATCTTCGGCAGCCATTTTCAAATGCATCGTGAATTAGTCCTGGAATGGGACGTTCGTTTTAGAATTTAAAGAAAGCTTTCTCTGTTCGGTTGGTAGAAGCCTGAGGTACGCATTATTTAGGAGCCGTCATTTAGGCTCTTAATACTTAAGCAAATAATTAAATTTGTAATTAAGTGGCCACTTTCGAAAAACAAAGTCAAATTCAACTCCAAAAAATTCTCAAAATTCTATAACGCTAGTTAGATAAATAAAATAAATTAAACTGTAACAAAATCAAATAAAAATAACTCATTTTCAAAGACTAAAAATAAAATAATTGAATTTGTTATATGAACATTTAATTGTCAACAATTTTAACCCAGTTAAAACTTCAAAACAAATTGGTTTGTGGTTCTTCTCATTAAAATGTCTTTTGATGAATTTAATTTATGTGTTCAAACAATGCCAACTTGTATTTCATATTTTCAAGTAATTCATCATCATCATCATTTCAGCCGTAAGACGTCCATGCTGGACATAGGCCTCCCTCTTGGACCTCCATGCATACCTGTCGGAGGCGACCTGTATCCAGCGTCTTCCGGCGACCTTTATAAGGTCGTCTGTCCACCTTGTGGGTGGACGTCGAGTAATTATTTCAATATTAATATTTGTATTGATGGTCACATTTTTCTTTTAGTATTTGTGGCCCTAAGCCACTTGTGGTGGGCTAACAGCCAAGCATTATCCCATTTTAAACTTATCTTTATTTTTTTTGTATTTCCAATGATAGTTTTTCCTTTATATCGTATTAGGAGGTATCACAGTTTTCAGGTAACTTAATAACTGAGTAACTGAGAAAACTTATGCACAAAGACTTTTGGCCAAGTTTTAT
>DWCF01007823.1:0-10109 GCA_018230265.1 Delias oraia
TTCTTTGTTCTAGTGCTCCTTAGAGCCCGTCGTCATTCTTCACAAGTAACACGATATAAATTTGACGAGTTTTGTTGTCATTTTTAATATTATATTTCACTAAATTACATAACTCTACTTTAATAATACCTAGATACACAATTTATACTAAAAATTCTGCTAATATTATATAGAAAACCACGAAAATACAGTTATATAAAAAAAATCTCTTTCTTAATTTTGGCTTATGTGATTAGCGCAATATAGCCAGTATCGAAAATAACTTAAGAAAAGAACTAAAGAATCGAGCAAGAACATAATCAAAATTCTAAGGTATATAGAAATTATAAACATAAACCATCATTTTAACCAAAAACTAAGAAAGATAGCTGTACGTGTACGACACTGTCTCTGTCCTCGAACTTATATAGCAGATGGCCTTGTTCACTTTCTTGAATCTGAACCTGTTCTACCAACGAGGCAGTAATAAGGCCCGAACGTTGCGTAGCGACAAATTACGGGATCAATTAGTTGTGCTAAAATATAACCAGACAAAACTTGAGCGGTCGGGTTATAATTATTACGGAGCCCGCGGTCTTCGGCAGATTGACCAAGCTAGTTAAGAATGCAGCTTTCACCGCAATATTTAAGGCAGACTGAAGCGGTGCTAGAGGTGTTCTATAGCGTGAACTTGTTCAAATTCCCAATTGTGTAGAATATATAAACATATATAATTAATGTAAATAATATGAAACGAATCTTGTTATGAATAAATGTATTGTATTGTAAAACAACACACGCAGACGCACTCGTTGTGATGGCGCCGAAACTATCAGAGATGATTGTTTCACACAAGTTAAAACAGATTTAAACCGCAAATGTCAAACAGTCAGGTGCAGGTGTCATCTGTATGGAACGAAACAATTCGTAATTCATTTAGGTTTTAGTATAATTTCATATTCGTTATTCGAATGAAATGAATGGCGGCGGTAAATCAATGTCCGTTCGGCGCTAACACGAGTTAATGTAAACCCATCCAACCGTAGAAATTATTTCTATATCGGCAAGATATTAATATTAAATCTGCTTATTATGAATACGTTATATTTGTGATTTACTAGGAAATATATTTTTGTATTGTATATTTTATAAAACAATATAAGATTCAGATGAATTAAGCTTGTAATTTCATTTATTATCTAAATAAATTAGTATTTCTTATTACGAATTTCATCGCGTTTAGCGTAGTCATTATCTATAAACGAATTATCATATTGTTTAGATTGCTGGGTTATCTTAAAACATTATTGGTGATAAAGAATGAACTAATAAGGCCAACCGGCTCCATTGTCCGCTATAGCATTAAATAAATAAACCGGTAAAAGTAAATCTGTAGAAGAATAAACGTTTATGTTTTGTTTGCAGTTTGTACTAATTTTATTATGTTTATTTGTAAGATATTACAAAATGTTAAAATATGATCTAAAGATTTCATACAATTGAATTAAATTTATTAGAAATTATAATATAACAAGAAATTTTCTACATATTCCTTAAAGAACGGCAACGCACCCCAGAGCTCTGCAAGGGTTAGGGGTGTCCATAGGCGAAGGACCGCTGGCGCTAGGTGATCCACCTGCTCGTATGACACCGTTTAAATAGAAAAAAAAGGAATAAAAATTCTCCCACGCAAAATAGCCGTAATAGTGACGTCTAGATTCGGAAACCAGACCGTCTTTTATTAAAATATAACAAGAATCTAGAATCTAGAAAGTATGCTTAAGACGGTTGTAATAGCGGAGAAAGGAAAACAGTTGTGAAAGAAAAGAAGCAAGCAAAAAATTGACTCACCTTAAAAATCCTATAGTAGAGAAACATCATTATGATGCAGGGTATATAGAAAGATCCGAGCGAAGAAAATATAACGTAGTCGGTGCTGTTGAAGAGGCATTGTCGTTCGCTGCGATCCGGCGTGTTGTTAAGCCCCAGCACCACCGGCGAGCCGATGGCCGCGGAGACCAGCCACGCGACGCCGATCATCAGCCACACGCGAACGTTGCTCTTGTGCTTGGCATACTTTATCGGTTGCGTCACTGCTATGTACCTATAACGATTAATGCATTTCGTAGCTAAGTGTTTTAAAAAGCAATAGTCCGAAAAAAAATATAACTTCATTTATATCGAATAATTTATTTATTTATTTATATTTAATTCGGTCTTTGGAATGGGTTGACAGTGGCCGGGCGAGTGTCTTAACAATATCGCACCCGTGGTGTGGCAGAGACATTCTGAAGCATATGCTGACGCACTGATTGGGCCTGTTCATCCAAAGTTATACTACGGGCTCACAGAGTACTCGGTGTGAAACGGTCCTTAGGCTGTGTTTAGAGAGTGAGAATATCGGCGGACCTTCAGTTATGCCGATTAAGCGGCGTAAAGAGCAGACTACGGGCCGGCAACTATAGCGCGTTTTTCCAATGGCGGCGATGGTCTCTACTTTACAAGAGATCTAGCTGCTCCGTTGTCCGCTATATCAAAAAGATAGTATATCCGTACCGCCGACTAGGTTATGTTAAATGATTTCGGAGAAATTCTACACAACAAAAAATTACCAAGCGAAACACGAGAGCTATCTTTAAATAAACTGAATTATTATTTTAGTATAAAGATAACGGACAGGTCGTACTACAAAGTGGATGTCTTAAAAGATACCAAACCCAGCCGAGATTTAGTGTTCTTCTCAGAACTGGGCGTGTCCGTAAACAGTCTGTAACTTAAGGTATAAAGACGGTAATGGCCATGTGGTTCTATATAGAAAATAAATCTTTTACTTGCTTGGATGCCATTACAATAAGTGTAAACTTTAGGTATTGCTGAATTGTTAGTTTTTATGGGAAAGAACCTAATTTTATATAACATGTATTAAATTATAAAACATATTAATAAAAATCAATAATGTAGAAATAAACAATAAATCGAAAAACATAAATTGTAACTAAGAATTCATATTTAGTAGAGTTATGAGCAAGCAAACACGACGTGGTACCGAATTTTAGCAGTCATCTTGTAAGATTATCTCTAAGAGTATCTCTTTTTAGTTGTCCATGGAAGGCGGTGATCTGTTACCATATAAGATACCCGCCTGCTCTTTTACTCGCTATACCATAAAAAATAATTATAGTTGATTTTTGCAATAGCCATAATCTGGTCTCCAAAAGGCAAAAGTAATAATTGACTTTTAAATTGGCATTGAACATCGGAAAGATATAAAATCACGAAAATTTTCATCTCTATTCCAGAGATTAGTCGTTCATTTTTATTACCCCTAGCGACTGAATATTATTTCATAGATTTAATTTCGACAGACTAAGTAAAACTAAGTTATTTAATTTATTAATATAATATCGAATTTAGGAGTAATTGACTTATTACTTATGACTTATTTACTTTACTTATTTACTTTATTTACTTTACTTATTTACTGACCTATTTAGTAAACACATTTTTTATGAAAACAGGGCAAACGATATTCTATTCCTATTTATTACTGCTGGCCATGGCTAACTATGCCCTAATCAACTTTGTTGTGTTGCTGGATTTTTATAACGCTAATATAGCACGCTTAAACTTGTAGAAAGCCGCTATTCATACTGAGCAAAACACAATACAAGTTCTAACTCACACTGGTATTCTGTGTATTGGTATTCTCCGTAAGCCGTTCCAATTAAAGCGTCATTATAGTATTTGAATCCTAACACTTAATTTAACTTACTTATACTACTAACACTTAATCCTAGTTACAGGAAATGAATAAAATAAAAACTAATGATATAATTTCAAACGGAAATGGGATATTGCCGATGTGGTATCATTTCCTTTGACCATTTATTCACTAGATTTCTTCCACGGTGACGGTCCTAAGGCTGAGAGCCCGTAGCATCACTTCGGACGAGCCGCCCCAATTAGTGCGCTAGAATTTGCTTCAGCATGGCTCTTTCATGGGTGCAACAGTATTAATGCACTCGCCGAGCCATTGCCACCATTGACACCTTCCAGACAACAAATAATTTATAAAATAAATTATAATTTGTTCGAACCTGGATTTGAACCAGATACCTCTCGCTTCATGGTAGACATATAAAACCAAATTAGCTATGAGGCTTTCTTGTCAAAATGATAAAATAAAATACTGGTTCATTTTTCATTGGTGTAAGCCTTCTATCGAATATAAAATTTCCCAAAGCCGCAAATGATATACTTGTAAGATATAAGATTAATGCGAGGGCCATACATAACAAGCTAATATCTGATTTAATTTCGCAAGATATTTATCGCCGAAGATGGGTTGACATATTTCTGATTGAAAATTTCTGATATTCTAAGTATAATAGACAAGAAGAAATACATAGGTTATCTCAGGCTTATAAAATAAGGTAATACATGGGTATGCAGAAAATTGGGTAATTTTTCAGCAGCTCTTATTAGTTAACGATGCGGTATTTTGGTGGTTGGGTACGTATCCCAATGGATTTTTGCACATTTGAAATTTGATTTTACTATGTATAAAAATCCTATCTCTGGAGCAATAATATATTATTAGGATGAATAATTTATTATAATAATAATGATTCGCATATGATATTTCAAAGAAAATAAGTAATTGCGTTTTTGAATAAACAACAGTTGTAATTTCAAACTTGCTAGAACGTTTCGTCTATTGCACTCTATTCTAAACATACAATTCTTACCTAAAAAAACAATGTTTAAGAACCTTTCTTCAGGTTTCAAGTAATTTCATTGTAAATTGTAAATTATTCCACATGCACAATGATAATCGAAATAATTATAACTGTCAAACATAATCTGACATAAGATGACACCTTAATGCAATAAAGCTGACAGTGACAGATGTCAGCGGTAACATAGATAATAAAAACTGAAGGAAAACTCCTACATTTCGAGAGCCTCGTAGCTAAGTGGTTTTAAAAAGTCTATCATGAAGCGTGAGGTATCGGGTTCGAATCCCGGACCGAATAATTATAATTTAATTTATTCGGTCTTTGGAATGGCTTGACAGAGGCCGGACGAGTGTCTTAATAACTTCACACCCTTGGGACAGCCATGCAGAAGCATATGCTGACGCACAAATTGGGTCGGCTCGTCCGAAGCAAACATGTTCACAGAATACCGAGCGTCAAATGTTAGTTGTATTAGAAACGGTACTTCTACTATGTTTCGCTAAGGAAATGAGGATATAGAAGGCCCTTAAAAATGCTGCTTAAGTAGTGAAACAAGCTGGTAACACAACCAATGTGCGGACTGTGGCGCAGTTGTCCATGGTCGATGTTCTCTTACCATGTAGGAGATCCACCAGCTTGTCCATATATTATACCATTTACATAAAACATACACTAGCAGTATATACAGAGTGGCTTTTCTTGACATTTATTAGAAAATGAGGCAGGTAAGTCACTTGATTGAGTTTTCACTATTACCGATGTAAAACCTCGTCGCAATTCAAGATTTGACTAGGTTACCGGATCTTTACGGCCATTAAACGGTATAAATTCATGACATTGTGGTTTACATTACTAGAAAGGAGACATGTCTGCCCAGTTGTCTGATATATAATAGAAAATACTAGTAATCTAGTAATTTAGAAAATTTATTTTGGAATTCAAAATGTAATGGCGTCTTACGCAGCTCTTTTAGATATATAATATTTATATCATTGCAGAAAAATAAAACCAAGCGATTTGTTGTTTATCCCAATGGGAATATTGGAGAGAAGAATAAATAAAAAATGTAAGGAAAATCTTTATGAATTTAACAAAAGTTCAATCTAGAATGTACAAAAATAATACGTCGAGTAAAGAAATCACTGTTCGATTCACAAAATCATTTCAGAGCATTTGTTTATTTTAAT
This sequence comes from Delias oraia, assembly GCA_018230265.1. NCBI lineage: Eukaryota > Metazoa > Arthropoda > Insecta > Lepidoptera > Pieridae > Delias > Delias oraia. Next base: position 5,906 of record DWCF01007823.1, read on the forward strand.
AGCTTCGTGGTCGAGTGGTTTCCAAGCTAACTGTAAGCTCAGAGTATCGGGTTCGATCCCTGGTCTGAATTATTTTTCAAATTTTTCAGTATTTAGCAGTCGCCACGGCTTAACATAGTTTTACTCGTGGGAAGTCATGCTAAGGCATATGCTGATGCACCACATATGATCGGTTCATTCAAAATTATACCGTGGGCTCACAAAACACAAGGATTAAACATAGGCAATTATATAAGAATTTTGAATTTTTTCCTTGTTTACAAATAAACGAATAAAAGGGTTTATAAAGTCTTTGACTATTTCAATAATCCTTGTGCTTGGGAGTTATCTTCTCCCGTTCCAAGCTAATTACTTGTAAGCGTGGTTGGATTCAGATTTCTTTGTGAACCTTAAACTTAACTATTTCTGTATCTATATTACGTTGTTGACACTCATAAAATGATGATTGTGTTTTATGAAAACGGAGAAAAACAATTGATCCTACGCCCATGGACACCCCTTGCTTTGCAGGATTGCGGGTACAATGCCAGTTTTTTAGGGATAAGGTACGCTCTTTTTGAAGGTACCCAAGACATATTGGTCTGAAAATGTCGCAGAGTGGACCACCACTCTTTTATACTCAATTAATCATTAAGGGCATTTTATCCTCACCAGAGTATAAAATGCCTTAAAAAAGTTCAGTTGTGGGACGACAAACATCGAGTTTGTTCGGATGAAATGATATTTTGCCTCATTACCTGTCGTTGCCTTACCTGTCCACTGAGATGGCGACGAGATTAAAGATGCTGGACGTGGAGCATGTGACATCCATTGCGATGTAGCAGTCGCACACCACGGCTGGCAGGCCCCAAACACCGTTCACCTGGGGACAATGTACTTTGATGACAATTTTTATTGCCCGACTATAATTACATTAAATTATACTAATAATCTAAATTATCTAACTATAATAACATTTCTTTACTTCTTCAGAGAACCTCGTAGCTTAGTGGTTTCATAAGACTATCACGAAGTGAGAAGAAGTATCGTGTTCTACTCCGGTCCGTGTAAAATTTATCATTTATTTGATTCTTGGAAGAGCTCGACAGTAGCCGCGCGAGTGTTTCAACACTGTCTTACCCGTGGAAGAGCCACATGCTACGGCTCTAATTGGGCCGGCTCGACCGCAGCCTCTGACTCGTCACTCGTCCTTGCATGATGGTAATTTTTTAGTCAAAAATAATACCGTATTCCTGTTTCAGCCACCGTATTTCACTAGATTTGGCTCCATGCGACTTTTTACTTTTCCCAAGATTGAAGAGACCCATGAACAGACAGCGTTTTGCGGCGATAAAGGAGATATAAACGAAATCGCTGAGAGCGCGCAAGTTGTGTTATGCACTATTTAACAAATAGTGCATAACACAACTGCTTCGAGGATTGGGAAAAATGGCGCCATAAGTGAGAGCTCACCACAACTACTTTGAAGGGGACAGAATAGAAATAGATTTATAAACAAATATTTTTTGTTAAAAATGAAAATACGCATTTTTTTGAACATACGAGGTGTATAAAGTTGCGCTGTTTTAAAGTACCTCTCTCGTCCATAATACGTAATTAATGAATGGTATACAATTAATTTGACGAGAGAGCGGACAAAGTCGGGCGTAGCACGCGCTCAGGCTTTTAGGGTAATGAAGCGCGAATGAAAAATTCAATTCGCTTTTAATCTTGATGCTGATATGTGATTTTAATCAAGATTTTAATATCAGACTAAAATTAAGCCGTGTTTTGAACGTATAGGTATTGTAGCTCATTGTATGATGAGTTTATTTTTATATAGTATCTCAGGCAAAGGACCAAGCAGGTTTCCCCAATGGTAAGCGAATACCCCATGTCTTACAATCTTTGTATACAAAACAATGTATACAATCTTTGGTAGTTTTGCCTTTTACACCACTTTAGCGGTGTACCTTCACGGGCCATATATGATATATAGTGATGATATAACTCTTTCAGCAAAACTAAACAATACCAGCGGAACACAGTACAAATACTGTGTCACACTGGTATTTTTGTGTGTGTCAAGTATTTAGATCTCTTTCCTTATTTTTTAATTATGTAAAACTTAATTATGAAATACATGCTACTATACAATTGGATTTGTCTTCTGTGTCACTTGAAAATGTTGTTCTCATACTTCGAGAGCAGTTGACTAGACGAATAAATCGCTGGCCGTCGACATAAGTCCTAAGAGGCTTCGGGTCATAAATACGAACCCTCGAGCAGTACAATGGAGGGCTACCAAGGTTGTGGATTAAATACATTGAGAAAAATCTCGCTCCTAATTGAACTTCCATGTTACACGTGGGGTCAAAGTGACCTTGACAGAATTTCCGGCAATCTCGGACCAAATACACCTTAGTAATCGATGTATACAATTTAGATTCAGGTATTTTCGATTTTATTTGAACGGTTTTTTTAGAAAGCCGGCACCACAATCGCCTTTCACTTATTTGTTTTTTAACGTGAGGAATTGCATTTATGCAATTCTCTCTTGCGAGAGGATATGTAGAACTCGGCACTCCAGGATTCAATATACGAATTAAAACTTTACAGTTTCCGGCGGTACCATTCGGAAGAGTTTTCACCGACTCCAGTGTCCCCTTATACCTTTTAGACAACCTGAGAAGCCTAACACTAGGCCATTTACTACCTCCTGTGTAATGGAAAATACCGCAGTCAATGACATCAAAAAAAAATATACTTCCGCTCCGGCGTACTGTGAGAAATTTCGACTCCACATCCAACATTTTTAAGACACTCGCACGTCAAATACTAAGGCCCTAACAGAGATACAGCCAAAACTTTAGCTAAATGAATTTGTAATAAGCTATATAAAAAAATAAGTGAAGTCCAATTGAACATAAAAACGGAATTTCATCACTTCATCCAATCTCGGCTGGAGTAATTCCAGATATGTAGCCTGTAGAACGACTAATGAAATGGTAGGACGCAAATCAAATGTCATGCAGGTACGAACAGTTTGTATTGCAAAATTAGAATTTCATTTTAAGTATGTTAGGAATATACTTTATTTTCTATCTCTCACCCTTTAAACCTTCTTGAAATTTACATAATTTTTTTTATTATTTATTATTATTTCAAACGTCTCTGTAATTTTAGTGAGATAATCGAACAGAAATTCATGATATACTAGTTATATGATATGATCTTGTCGCGGTGATTTTTGCCAAATTCAACTGAAACGATTAGAACGAATATTATGAAATTTTGTGTGCATATCAGATCTAAGAATAAGTCAACATCTAGTTTTAATACTCGTAAATGTTAAGGTTGTTCCAACGTATTTTCTTATTTTTATTTGTTTTTGTTATTTTTTGATTTAATATTTTATTCCCATTAATTTACACTCTTCTACCTCTAAAACCTATTTATTAATAGCGAAAAATAGTATTAATATTATATTTTACGTGATACCACGGGCTCACAGAATATTCGTCTCGAAACGGTACTTGTTCTGTCTTTCTTGGCGTAAAAAGCCAACAACACAACTGGCTAAATGGCTGGCTATAGCGCGATTGTCCATGGGCGGCTGTTTTCTCTTATCAAATGGGGGACCTGCTCCGTTGACCACTATACCATAAAAAATATTAATATGATGAAACAACGTCAGCTATTTCAGAGTCGGCTGCAGACCTAATACTAGTCGAAAAAGATATTTCGAATACAAGAATGCCATTACGGGAAAGCGGATTGAGATTATCTCCATCCATTATTTTTTCTATAGGAGAGAAACAGCGGCATTTCTAAGCCGGCTGTTCTTATAATATTTTATCATACCCAAAGGCGGTCTTATTAAAAGTTACATAAATTTCAAGACATTTGAAATATGTTGGAAAATGTCAAGGCGAGATTAGGCAAGCGGAAAATTTATCTTCAATTTTATGAAAGTTAAATCGTACGGTCAGTGGTCACTTATTCGTGTCTGATGCTTTCGTGTGAATTAAATCCAAGTTGTAAATAAAACTATGCATTTAATAAAAACTCATAGGCGATACACTATTAGGTCTTAACTATGAAATTGGCGTTTAATCGTAGTGCCTACTTTGTTCGTAAATATTTCCTATTTAGTATATATTTCCTATTTCCTAGTTTCCTATTTAGGAATTCCAATTTCCATGCTATAGCGGATAATGGAGCA
>DWCF01007824.1:0-10107 GCA_018230265.1 Delias oraia
TTTATTTAAATTAAGATTCGTGTCATAAAATGTTTTTATTATTTAATATGATTTTTACTCAAATGGCGCGACGAGCAAGTCGCAGATCTTAAATGCTTTAGGTTCAATTTCAATCGAAGAAAGGAAATTTTGTTATTGTTTTGTTTAAAATAAGTTATTCTTTTATTATTATGTTTACCTTTTTCTAATAATAAAATATTTTTTAACTTTATTTATTGTATTATTTAATTTAATTTTTTATGTTTTCATTCTAAGCAAAACTATTTTTATGTTGCCTTATGATTGAAATGTTGTTTAAATGTTATTGTCAATAAATAATTTTAGACGCCTAATTTTAGCGTTTTCATTATAATTGAAACTGTATGTATAATTAAAAACTATATAATTAAAATCTGATTTACAATACCGAAAAGTAAAAATGCAACTGACGCTGCTTCTTAAAGAATGTATATGTCGTTGGAAGACATTGAAGGAGTTGCTTGTTGATTGTACCATAACGCCATCTTTTAAATTTAAATTGAAATTGTAGTACGGACCTGGTTAGCAAGCATTAGCTGGTCATCAGACCAAGCAAGTCTCCTTTTGCTAGTCGAATCCTTTTAGTGAAAAAGCGTGAAGGCACCGACCGGATGTGCGTTTATCAAGAACGAAATTCCAATACTGTTCCCGACCGATGTCCTCTGCCTCTAATCGGCGATCAAGTTCAAAGACTCGCAGACGCGCGACACGTGTCTTGACATGACGAGTGGGTTCTACTTTTCCGTTTAGTAAGTATATCTAAAAAGAAGGTAACATTTAAAAAAAATAAAATACAAATCTTTTTTTCTTCTCGTAACACTTCTGTCACATTTCCGCCATGTAAATATGTAGACAGTAATATTGTATTTATGCGAAGTAAAGTATGGCGCGCAAGGGTCAGGTTTCTATACAAGATAATATTGAGGACAATGAAGAATTCGAAGCGTATTTGCAGTCTCACTTTGAACAATTAATTTGTAAGAATATCTTCAAATTTAAATAACCAAAACTGTCATGAGATTCATCACAGAATTTTTTTACCATTGGAGATAAATGAAAAAGCAAATGTTATTGTTAGGTTATATAAAACACTATATATAACACTATATATAGAATACCCTTAAAATCTAAAGTAATTAAGGCCCGCTTAAATTCAACTGTAATGAAAGAAATTCTCCAGGTATGGAAGTGTATTCAGAGTTTTGCGGTTACTGCTTAGCGACAGGAAATGCGATTAGAAAAGGTAAACTCGAAATTGGGCAGGATCGCATAGCCATGGCTAAAGTGAGAATTTTAAATTTATTCTTTTATTGGTAGAAATAAGTAATACTATTTTACTTATAATATAAAAAATTGACCTGACAAATTGTATATATAGTCTTTTTACATTATTCTTATATAGTAAACGTTTGATGCTTTTCACATCATTGATATAGTACAAAAATGGAGTCCTCATAATTACTTGAGGGAAATAACTCACAACAGGCACAATAACTGTCTATAATAGCAATCCGGCCAATATATGGGAATTAAAAGAGTGATAAATCATGCGAGATTTGAACGCTATCCTCAATCGCGTTGCGCGTAATAATGCCGAAAGATCGCGTGAATGTGTTCGTCGAGACGGACAACATCTTGACGGAATCCTCTTTAAAAAGTAAAATCCGCACGTGGAAAGTTTAATTTTAAATGTAATTTAATAATTATTTTAACATCTGACGTCTATTTATTTGATTAACAAGTTGTAAATCTGCGACGGGACACCTTATTTTGTCTTCAAATTATATTGCAGGTATTAGCTGACAACATTGAAGCTCTCTCAAGATTCAAAGACAAAAGTGAACCTGTGTTTCTATTCATACACGTAAGTGGAACTCTGCCACCCGACGGTCATTGCCGAGGTTCGAGCCTCGCAGAAGACGCCCTTGTGCTAGTCGCGGACAACAACTTCTCGGCGATGAATGAATTAAATATATTTCGCATCATTTTGTTAATAGGGATTTTGCTGTCAAATTGCAAATTTTTATACGTAGCAAAGCACGTTGGAAAATCTAGCTATATAAGCATTTTTTAAAACATATAAGTGAAATTTTGAAAGCATATATTTCCAGAGGGGTAAGTTAACGCGGGCTATGTTCGGAGCAAACGGCATTGAGCTATGTCGGATCATCGAGGAGGAGTTAGGCTTGATGCAGAAGGAGGTGACAATTGGCCTGAAGAGGCACAAGCAGGACATACAAGAGCTTTTGCCTGAGGAAGCTGTAAGGCTTGTTTTTCAATAAAGAGTTTCTCTCGTATCTATTCATTTCGTAAGGGGTATTCAACACGACACACACGCACGAGTACTTGTTTACGGATAAGTGCCGAAAAATATAACAATTGAAACGCCATTAAATACAGCAATAATATTTGGACAGTAACCACATAAGATCGGTGTGAGTTTAAACGTCAGAATAATATGGTGCAGGAAGAGAGGTAACCGATGTGAATTTTATCTTGGACCTTCAAGCGTCGAATATTGGCTGACACGATGTGTTGAAAATATATAAAGATTGTTGAAACGATTGTAGAAATGCAAATTAATGTGATACTAAACCAAACTTATGAATACAGTTTAGCATGCTCGAAGTGTAAGACCTAGTGAAGTATTATTTTTTCACGGTATATCGAATAACGGTGTTGGCGAGTCTTCTATACGGGAAGAGAATAACGCCGCCCATGGACAACCGCGCCACAGTCCGCGCATTGGTTGTGTTCCCAGTTTAAAGGGCCTGCGATATGCTCATTAAGCGAAACACAGTACAAGACATAAGTACCGTTTAACGCTAAATATTATGTGTGCCCATGGCATCGTTCTGGACGAACCGGCCCAATTAGTGCTTCAGCGTGGCTCTCCCACGGGTATATAGGATGGGGCGTGGACGTTAAAATCATTGCCTGAAATGTAGGTAGGTACGTATAGTTTCGCGGTTACTGTGTCACTATTTGTAGGAGTGAGAGAAAAATGGAAAATTTTAGGCTAAAATCCAAATGGATCTGAAGCTGGAGGAGGAGGCTCGGGAGAACGTTGAGAGGCTGCGCGTGCTGACGCTGGCGGCGAGGAAGCGCCGCGTGAACGAGCGGCTCGCGGCGCACGTCCGCCGCATCAACTTCATCCTGTTCTGGCCGCATTCGCACCAGGCGCACTACGACTTGTATGAGAAGTGGGATACCATCAGTATGGCGGCAGTCTAGCTTTTCAATTATTATATCACCTTTTTTCATCTGTGGGGAAGACACGCAGAAGCATATCCTGAAGCCCTATTTGACCCGGCTCGTCCGCAATGATACTACGGGCTCACAGAATACTCCGCATGAAATGGTGGTTGTACTTAAAACGGAGCTTCTATTGTAATTCGCTGAGTGAGTAAGTGTATCGGAGTGGCTTAAAAATGCCGCTTAAGTGGCGTAAAAGGCTGGCGACGCGTGGCGAGTTTGTTCATGCGCGGCGTTGTTTTTACTCTGAACGAGACCCTCCTGCTCCGCTGTCCGCTATATCATAAAAAACGAATACATCAAGTCCTGCAAAGCTAACAACCTGCAAAAATATTTATTTTCTTAAGCAACTATCTCCCGGGTCCTTGACATAAGACATAGGACGAAGATCGCCCAATGTCGTCAGCCTCCATCTTGCGCGTCATGTTTAACCTGTCTGCATGGCTAAGTACCAATTACGAGTAGGTACTTATGCCAAGATGCCATCGCAGCTGCAAAGTAGGAGTTTTAAAACTGCTGCCTATCTATCTACTTAACTACTAACCTAACTACCTACCTTTCCATTTACACACATATGTACAACCTTACTGCACTGTACATTTAAGAAAACATAATATGTATATTTTTTTTTATAGTATAGCGGACAAAGAAGCAGATGGGTCTCCTATACGGCAAGGGAATACCGCCGCCCATGGACAACCACGTCACAGTCCGCGCATTGGTTGTGTTATCGGCTTTTTACTCCACTTTAGCGGCAATTTAAAGGGCCTCCGCTGCGTATTCTGTGAGCCACTTCGAACTAGCCGGCCCAATTAGTGCGTCAGAATATGTTTCAGCATGGCTCTCCCACGGGTGTATATACACCAGAATCTTCATAAATTAAAATTAAATAGCGACCATCATAATTCTAATACTAGGAATAGGGATAATTTAGCGGTACGTTTTTCTTCCGAACCAATGGTAGCTTTACTATTGTAAATTGAGTTGTAAAAGTGTCCCATATGGGGCCTATTTGAATAAATGCTTTTTGAGTGTGAGCAGGCAAGTGCGCCTTCGACAGACATCCAAGTGGCGGCGAAGGAGACGTTCGCGATAAGCGAGGAGGGCGCGAAGGAGGCGCTGTACATGAGCGACGTGGAGCCCAACGAGGCCTGCCTCCACGCGCTCATGACCGGCGAGGCGCTCGTCGTCGTCTTCAAGATGCTGGACACCGACCATCGCGATTTTGTTAGTCAGTACCTACAACTTTTGTGTCCTTTCCTCACGTAATGTTCATCACTGTCATTTGTGTTCCTCTCTTTGAAATTAAAAGTCAGCCGTACGCAACGTGTTTCTTTCTATACAATATAGGTTAGTTGAATTGCGTAATCAGAACTCGAGAATAGCATTTATCTAACATTCCATGACATCGAAGCGTCCGTTGCTTGTCAACGTAGCGTTTGTTATGTTTAAGAGCTACTCCGTCACGCCCTCTACGAAGAGATCCCGGTGCCCAAAGAAGATGTGCCTCCTGAGAAGCAAGTGCCCCCGATCCCGGCTTATGAGAGATACGCGTCCATCAGTAAGACCGCCCCGGAAGTGCGCCGGGAGAGATACGAAGCTCGTATGCAGAAATTGGTATGTACCTACCATTTAAAATGTGTACTGCCATTCTGTTGAAACAAATGGTTTTGTTCATTCAAACTTGAAGGCTCATCTCGGATAAGGTTTTGCTTTGAAGTTCTTTTCATTCTTCACTTTAATACACTCTTCAATATTAGAACTTCTGATGATCAGTGTTTTCAAAAAATATGTAATAAATGGAATTATTTTTACAGCGAGAAGAACGTGAAGACAGAGAGAGGTTAGCGGCTGAACAAGCTCGTCTGGCGAGAGAAGCGGAAGAGGAGAGGCAAAGATTGGAGAAGCAGAGGCAAGAAGAAGAGAGGATGGCCAGGATTCAGGCTGGGGTGAGCTTTTATAGTACAATTCGTTTGTATACTTAAATTTCTTTAATTAAATGACAATTTGAATGGAATCTGTAGTGATTTAAAAAATTACTTACCCTACTCAAGCCGCCCACTACGCACAGTTGCATAAAATATTCCAAGAGTGATGAGTTCATGTTTATTGCCATTTACAGTTATTAGGATTGTTTCTGTTTAAAATATATGGAATTGTTTTCAATATATCCAGTTACCAGCTGAACCAGAACCCGAAGAGGGCGGGGAAGAAGTTGAAGGCGAGGAGACGGAAAAAGGTGACGAGGCTGAGGTAAATTTAAATTATTTCAATTTATTAAATAATTAAATTTATTAAATTATAATTAATAAAAACTTATTGGTGCCCGCAATTTATTTGTAAAACCGTTCCGGCAAGGCAAAACAATTATGCGACTTCAAAAATAAAAGGTGATAGGTGAATCGTTTTTCGGATTTGGCGGGTCCACAGATCGCCGAGGTTTCATAATTGGATACATCTTTAGCCAGAAGAAGCAGAGAAAGTGGAAGAAGAAGAAGATTTCCACTCGGAAGTATCCGTGGAAGGAGAAGACTATATTCCTCCGGGGGGATTGTTTGTACCCGGCTTATACTCACCTCCCAATGACTTGGCCAAAGCCAATGCACTTGCTTACTTCTATCCCAAGGTATTTATTAATGCACTCCTTATCTTTAGCCTTCAGCTTTTGACAGAGAAAAGGTCAGAGAAAGAGAGAGAAAGGTCGAAAGAGAAGAGAGAATATAACGTGCATATTTCACGGTTTATTAGGTAATTAAAATAAGCGAAGTAATATAATTAAATAAATAAAAATCTTAATTAAATGTTATCTTAAGAAAAATATAATAGGCCATATAAGGTAGGTACTAGAGATCTTAGCAATATGGCTACTTGGGAATTGGTTTTAGTTGTTCCAATTTCTAATGTAAAATTTAAAAAATCAAACCCGGAAAAGATTCTTGTTAGTTTACGCATCTGAGCGTGTTTTGGTGAACAGTTGCGATTTAATTGTTAAGACGTTCGTAACAGGTGGCTATGTGGTTCTATTATATATGAAATAAATAATCTCGACTTTGTCTTATAACACTCATATATGCTTTGAATTTCAATTATTAATATTTACACCATCCCACTCTTCTACGGCAGATCGAATGTTTGGATCGATAAAATTAGACAATTACCGGCTTTAAACAGTTTTACATACAAATGCAAAAAATAGCCACAAAAAGGTATTTCAAGTTGGAGCATATTACTTTTAACATCCATTGAAAACTGTAACAGATAGTGCTAGAGTTGGCTCCTATCGAGTCTGAATTCCTCCCACCGCACGTACTGGTGATGTTCTCTATCGATAAGAGGTCAGAAGTGAAAGAAGTGATGGACACCTTTCCTGATGATATTATTAATGTGAGAGTTTTGTTGTTCAGTGTTTAATGTATGATATGGTAATCTATCTTATAATATTACAAGTATAATAAATATTGGAATCGTGTGAATATTTTTTACAATTCGGTCTGGTATCTTAATAATATACACCGTTATTAATTTGTTTGTTGTCTGAATACCAGAGATTCAGAATTCGTCACGTCGTCTAGACTCTAGCTAACCCTTGTATAAAACTTTAAAATTGATACTCCCATAACGATTTGACAATTGAAAGATAAGTTTTTAATAAATACTTAAGTTGAATAAAAAGAACTCAGAGAATTCTCTTTAAATTAGGTAGAAAATTGAGTACATTTTTATGTAAAATTAGTATTAAACTAAATCGGTGAATAACTTTCAGTACGGCATATTTGTCGGGGATGATCCGTACACAGCCGAGCATCTCGCCTTTACTATAAAGCAATATGACAAGATGACCAGAGCCAGAAAACAGTACTGATCAATTTTATTTTTATACTATTCTTGTAACGTATTAAGTCTTTAATAACTTTGATATATTTTAACTGTGTGTATAACAATATAACAGAGTAAACTGGTTATGATTGTTGGTGTTTACATTTAATGTTAAATATTGCATCCGATTCTCCTTAGCAAAGATCGCTTAGCAATAATGGTGTCTCGTAAGCGGAGTCTGGCGCTGCTGCAATTGGCGGGCCTCAATCCGTGCTACATAAGCTCTGACGTGACGTCCGGAGAACGGGAATGCCTCACCTTGTTTCCGGTCGGATATGGAGACGAGTACGAGGAAGAGGAGAGTGTTAAGGAGGAAGAAGAAGGAGTAAGTTTTCATCCATTCAGTCACAGATATGCATATTTAATATTTCATTCAAAGAGATGCTAAATGTTTTTGGAATTATTCACTACACATATGAATTATAATAATTTATCTGATTTATATTATTTATGAATCCATTGTAAACTTTACTAATGCGATTCTAAAATGTTTTTTATAACATATATAATATATATTTGTTTAGGAGGTGGTAGCTGTTACAGAGATCGCTGATGTGGCTGAAGTAAGTTTTTACTGGTTTATGGAAAACGTTTATGTAAAAATACATCAAAGAAAACAAAACTAACACAGGTAGCGTTTTGCATGTTTTATTAAAGCGGCATAAAAGGCCAGCAACATAAGCACGGAATACGCAGTCTTTGGGTGACGGTGATCTCTGCCTATCAGGGTAGGAGACAACCTCGTTTTTCACTACAGAATAAAAATTTATCAAATTTAATTTCGAGATCCGTAGAACCCTTGTCAGAATGATCATAATGTACTGAGGTAATATTTTGTCAGTTCAACTATTTTTTTCAGCCAGTCGTTGTCGATGAGGCTAAAGAAAATGAAGATGAAGACGAGGAAGAAGATTAACGAAATATTTAAGATCTTAATGAAGACAATAACTTTTTATTATTTATTGCTTATTAGCGTTTATGGATTAAAGAAGAAAAGACATTGCGTCGTTGGACAGTTTGGCTAAAAATACTGTGTGGACCGACAGATAGACGCTATTGGTTTTTTTAATTATTTTGAACGGGCATGGTCAAATGGAAGATTTTTTTTATTACCGTCCCACTCATACAAACAATTTACAATGTACAATAGATACGTATTAGAATAGAATAAAAAGACGAAAATGATATATTTTGCATATCAATCCGTAGTGGATTCGTTACTGGCAACTTTTTCATAAGTCTTCACTGTTTCGTCGAATTTGGGAGGGTAGTGACCAAACATCATATCAATAAAATCCAAATTGCTTTCCGTTTCGCACGGGGATGCTGGCGTGCTCATACAAGCGGTCTTGCAACTCAGTTTGGTTTTGAAGTTGTTCTCATTTGCCCCGCAACCACTGAACAAAAACTGATGGCATCGAAGTGTTGACGGATTGAATCCCCATCTGGAAATATCTTAGGTTCCTCAATATATTAATTTTACACGTGGATTTCTATAGGCCAATTGCCGATTAGTCTGTTTTTAAATCTACAGAAGTTAAGCTATTTTAACGCTACACTTGAAAGCTTATGTTGTTTATACTCCAATATGATAATATATTTAGAAACATTAATGGATTTTATCTCTTGATTTTAATAAATTATTACTTGCCGTAGGATGGTCTGATTACATGTTCCTATTGCAGGAAATAAGAAGCAAAGATTTGGTCGTCCATAAGCGCTGGGTACGTATGCCCACGGTGGGGGTGGTACTCCTCCTATGGGGTCCCCATATTCTATAGGAATAACAAATTTTATTTCAGACTAAATTTTTACCATATGTTAACGTAACATTAAAATTTCATCTGCGTTTCCATTTATCCGAATTAAACATAAGAGAGGCATCTGACAACTCCACACGCGGTAGACTACACTCGTCACGATTTAATTAGGCTGGCTCATTCGTGATGATACCACGGGCCCACATGATACCAACGTGATAAAATACATAATTTCACCTACCACAAGTTCACAAGTTATGTATACCTACCACTGCGGCTTGAAATGTCGGCAACAAAAACAAACCGATTGTGGTGCATTTGACCCTGAACGGTGATGCTCTCTTACCACCACCAAGGAAATACTTACATAACAGCTTTTTATTCACGTTTAACGTCGTAAGAATGTATAATTGAAAATACAATAGACTCTAATCCTCTAATACAAGTATATTTACGATGCCACTCTGGTGGAAAGCCAGGATCCCCGGACACGTTGAATTCCTCCCAATTCTCCATTTGCCGGCTCAAATTTTTGTACATCGCAATCCAATCTTGCATACTCTTGTTATCGTCGTCCGGTTGCCAAATGTCCCATTGGCTCATGTTCCATAAGTATTTCTTGTCCAACTCAGATGAGTCTAGCTGCGCAACCCGCGAGCCGCAAGCGGACACTCGCGTTATTAAACTTAGCACCACGAGCATGCGCATATCGAGGCGTGAATGACTTTTTAATTTGTCAACAAGTGAGGTTTTAATTACAACTTAAATTTACGATTGCGTGACACGATACATTTAGATATGAAAGTGAATTTTTCAACATTACTGTAAATTTTATTCATTGAACATCGAGAACAAAGTTTCGTCCATATCATTTCATAGTTCAACCGCGCACCACCATTCTGTGCAATCAGCTACCTGCAGAGCTATTTTCAAACCAATACGACTATGGGATCTTCAAAAAAAGTTATACGTATACTATACAAAACGCAGAGTGGGATATCGCGCCACACGATGGAAAGACGATCTAACGAAGGTCGCGGGCAACCGCTGGATCCAGATCGCTCAAGATCCCAGCGGGTGGGCGTCTTTGGGGGAGGCCTATGTCCAGCAGTGGATTTAGATGGCCTAAGCCTGCAAGACTCTTGCCTCTTGCAGCTATTTTTTGGCAGTGATTTTTGAAATTTCTCATTAAATCTTT
>DWCF01007825.1:0-10105 GCA_018230265.1 Delias oraia
GGGCAACCGCTGGATCCACATCGCTCAAGATCGCAGTGGGTGGGCGTCTTTGAGGGAGGCCTATGTCCAGCAGTGGATTTGAATGGGCTGATGAAGAAGAAGAAGAAGGGAAAAATTGTAGAAAGTGTAGCAAATGTCATGGATATTTTTTTTGATAGTATTTAGATTCCTTTATATTCCGTATTATCTCATATATATATATATATATATATATATATATGAGATAATACAGAATATATATATATATATACATAATATATATATATATACAATATTTTATATTGTTTATGGTCGGGCTTTTGGCATCTGACTTAGAATGTGAATTGTGATCTCTCAGCTGTCATATTTTTTCAATTTATATGGCTTGACCTATGGCTTAAAAAAATTAAAGTTACTTTTATTTAATAATTGTAGGACAGTTCACATTAATAATTTGTTACCCTAATTGTGAATCAATATTTTGTTATACAGTAACAGGTAAGCATTCTTTTTCATTGCTGATGAAAAAGTCCTATTGGCTGATTTATTTTATACTAATAAGGATTTCTAATTCATAGTTCTAATTATTGCAAAACACTCAATAAATACATATATTCATTTTTCAAATATTCTAAATATTATTCTGCGAAAACCAATTTACTGTCAATAACCTCTGACATACGTCTCTGCTTACGTGTCACGTTGTCGGCAACTTAGGTGCTTACGGGTTACTTAAACCGGGGTACCAATTTTCAAAAACTGTTGCTTTTCGATAAAATATATCTAATTTCACTGGTGTAACTTGTAAGTTAGACATAGAACGTGATATAAATAAAGTAATTATTACTAATATAAATACTTATAGAAATTTTTCTTAATATCTCTAGAAAAATTTAATTGAATTATAAACTTAGACTTAGTAGTCCAATGTTAGATCTAATTTATAGTTAAAATTAGCAACTACTTGTTGTTTTAAGTTTATTAAAATGTAAATATTATTTAGGGCTTTGGTGCAGCAGGTCCAATGGAGCTGCAAGCATTACTTGTTTTGTGTGGAGTGGGTGTTGTCATTGTCGCTGTAGTCCTACTAATGGGACTTTTCTCAGCATCTGGAACTAGCTATGAAGAAGCAATAGCTCAACAAAGAAAAGCTGCCAATGAACTTTTAGCTCTAGCTGATCAGAAGACTAAGAATAAAAAGACTAATAAAAAAGCTATAAAAAAGGTATCAAAAACATTGTTAAATTAAATTACATTGTTTATAAGACATGAATCTAGCTTAAGGAAGAAAATAAAACACTTAAAATATGAAGATATGCCAACTCACATTCTTGCTAATATATATTAATGGTGCTTTGTAATTTTTATAGTTAGCGAAAAAAGAGAAAAACAAAGAAAATTTAACTACTACAGTCAGTGATCCAGAGAGTGAAGCACCAACTGAAAGTGGTTTAGAAGATGAGTCTCTAGCAAAACCTCATGTTGACTTTAAGCCATCTGTTGTTGTTGAAGTACCTAATGACACCTTACCTGATATTAAGGTATGATTTATAGTATAAACTTATTAATTATGTAAATTTACTTATAATTAAGTAAAGTTTGTAAATTTTATGTATAATCTCATTTTAAGCATGATTCCATAAAACTATTTTTCTGACATTTATCATTTATACATTCATTGTTCAAATAAATATCAACAAAATAAAATTAAGCAGATGCAATGTACAATATGATTTCTAATCATTTCTAATTAAAGTAATTATTGTGATTAACCATGCCACATACAACTATATATTTTTTTTCACCATCATAGTGGTATTGTTGTTTAAATAAAGACAAAGGATTTATTTGAATCGAATATTTATGAAAATATTAAATGACTTACTTAAGCGTAAAGTTAAAAGTGGGCTTAAAATTTTATATTAATAATTAAGAAAATTAATTTTATTTGTATACTGAAGTACTGTTATAAAAATTAAGGAGTTGAATACCTACTGTACAGATTCGCAAACGTGGCAAGGATTCTAAAATAAAACCAATACTTTTAAATAAAGAGGATCCAAGTTGCGTAAGTGATATTAACTCTGTGGAAGCTGCAACTCCAGTTGTCAATCATTTTGAAGAAATGCAACCTAAGGATGAGTTCGAGTTGTTACACAGTACACAGTCAGAGGATAAAGTGAGTTTCTCACTTATATCCTTTGATTTGATTTTGATGCATTGAAAGATAATATTATAATACTAGCTGACCCCAGCAAACATTGTTTTGCCGCATATAATATCAAAGACTAATACCCCTATTAAATAATAAGGGTTGATCTTAAAAGGGAAAGGTGATGTAGGCTTATATGTATTATTTAATGCTGCATCACAAAAAACTCAAACATTCTAAAAAAATAGGATTGTATAACTTAAAATTTAGGGAGATAAAATGGATGTAGTCCGATCCTCAGACCTATTTCAATATGCACACAAAATTTCATGACAATCTGTCAAACAGTTACGAAGGAGTTTAACTACATACACCGCGACAAAAGGATTTTATATATGTATTTGAGTAAAAGTCACTGTGATTTTATAACTTTAAAACATTCAAAGATATCTAACAAAACTCAAACTCTATAATGTATAAAATGTAAACATGGTTTTGTCTTAAAGAAGCAATAAACTAAATATTTTAAATAAAAATTTCA
Source organism: Delias oraia (assembly GCA_018230265.1). Classification (NCBI taxonomy): domain Eukaryota; kingdom Metazoa; phylum Arthropoda; class Insecta; order Lepidoptera; family Pieridae; genus Delias; species Delias oraia. The sequence continues at coordinate 2,673 of DWCF01007825.1, forward strand.
ATATTATGTCATGATTTAGCATGGTATAGTTATCCAAAAAATAGATAAATATCCCTCATACATGTAGATAGTGTCACTATGTATAATTAATTCATATTATCAACTATTTACACAGTTGCATATTAATCCATACTGATTAATGTTTTTGTTATGTAAATGGTGATTAATAACTTTCTTTAAATTAATAGACCGTGGTAGTTAAACAAGACGTCGTTGAAAAGAAGGAGAAGGTTAAGCAAGCCAAAGGTGTTGTTAAGGCACCTTTAAAACCCTCCGTGGAAGCAGTAAAAGATTTAACTCGTGAACGTAACAACAGCAGTGATTCACTAAAGGAACAACGTAAAGGTAAAATACTTTTAGAGTAATTCGTCTCTTCGTCGTTCGTAAACCTAACAAGTGTGTTTTGCTGTTCGTGAAGTGGTTCCTCTAGAACAGTGTTTCTCAACACTTAAATAAATGCTAACAATAACAAAAATAAATATATAATCGGATATTTTTGCTGTTTATTTTATTAAGCATATCCGTGAAAACTGGCTTTTAATCCCTAGGGATCCGTGGCTGAAATAGCGGATTTGCTGCTCTAGAACATGTAAGAGAAATTGGTTACCGCCACACAGTATTCAAATTATATTTTTATTCTTAGCGTGAGGTGGTAGTCGTATTTGAAATGTTGCTTCTACTGTGTGTCGTTAAATGAGTGCGGGTATCGGAGGCCTTCAAAAATACCGCTTAAGTGGCGTAAAAAGCCGGCAACAAAACCAATGCGGCGGTGTTCTCTTACCGGAGACCCACTTGCTCCGTTGTCGGCTATACCATAAAAAAGTTGTTTAAAGAATTAATTGAAGAGGAAAAATGTAAATGTAATATTTGGTGTTTGTTATCAAATTATATTAAATAAGAAAGTTCTTCGACAACGTTTTTTATATATATTGTGTAGTGTATTGTATTACCTTTTTAATTAAATTACCTATTTATTTAATTGTAAATTGTTTCTTACACATTAAAAAAATGAAAGTCCTTCAATCTCAGTAAAGTCCTATTGCGGTATATACATTTGGCCATTGTTTACTCATTTTTGGGTTGGACTCATTGATTAAAGGACTTGTCTCCTTTTAGGTAAAAAGGCTGAAAAGAAAGTAGTAGAAGAAATTCAAGGCGACGAAGTTGTGCCTCCATTAAATGCACCTCAGCCCAGTGAGCTGACTACTGACAAGTTATTGAAGCAAGCTCTTGTCACTCCGCCCGCGCCGTCTCCTCCGCCCATTAAGAACAAGAAGAAAAAAGCGGAGCCTAATGTACTCTCACTTATGAGTAAGTAAATAGCTTTTATAATAGAGTAAGTTTATTCTTTACCGCCATGTAGGCATACTTAACTAACAGTATAATGAAAAGTAAATTGTAATTAAACTTGAAAATTTATCGTAGTACAATTATTATATTCGTTTGCCATTTTCCAACCCTGTTGCGAATCTGTGGATGGTCTGATAAGGCTGGTTTCAGTCTCATAACAATGTTTGATTGTAAAAGGGTGTTAATTTATGATTTTATATGTAGGTATTTAAATTTTTTTTACATAAAATATGTAATAAATTTTTGTTTTGGATCATCTTTAAAATTTATATGGATATATACAAGTTTACCAATTCTGAGATATGAACACAAAATATAAAAATCGGTATAATGGTTTCGTAGGAATTTGACAAGAAAGAAAATTGTATTATATATGTTTTAATTATGTTTTCAGCAAGTGACAATGGTGGTGTGTCTGTGAGTGAACTAGTGCGAGTTGTTAAGGAAGCGTCTCTCTCGCGAACCGAAATACAAATATTAACGGATACTTTGCTGAACAAACAACATGATCCATTACCTCAACATTCCGAGTGGTCTGAGGTAAGCTCATGTCTAGTCAAAACTATTAACTGTAACATCATTGAGTGCGTTCCACGCTGTCCATCACACACTTTCATCACAGTTTTTGCTGTTCTATTTGCTTCTGAGCGTTATTTGACAAGTTAAGGAATCAAAATAAGAGGTTAGGTTAAAGTAATTATAATAATTATTATAAGCGAACTTAATTTTATTAAAAATTATACAATTTAATTATTGGGTTTACATAGAAACATGCACTTCCACGGTTTTCGAGAATCGGTTAAAACAATTTTTGTCGTCGTCATCTTCGAGTGACAGATTTCAAATAAGTCGACAAAACCCACCTACGTTTCCCGCGATTTCTCAACGTCCACTTCTACACACCTTTTTAGTTCGGTCGTTGTGAACGTGACTTGAGCGAAATTTACGACGTCAGTAGTGACGTTTTCTCTGAGTTCATAACGACCGCGCTCGTTATATGTAACGGATTAGTGACCAGCTTCCGACCGGCCAATGTTACCGCGACGGCCCAAGCCGAGGTTCGAGTCTCGCAGGAGACGCCCTTGCGCTAGTCGCGGCACAAAATCAAACTGTCGGCAAGCCTATGGGCTAATTCCAACAGCGATAGTCATTTAAAAAAAAGAAATTAAAATTAGTGAGCATTTTGAGCATTGTAGAACTCACTCAATGATATAGAACACATTATTTATGAATCACACTGTAAAAGTGACATTCAAGTGGCATTCTCGGTCTGACTGGTTATGTAAGACGGAAAACACCTAGTGGAATTATAAACTGTTATTAAATTACCAAACAAGTATTTTATTAATAATAATTAACCATGAATATGCAATTATTTTTATTTGTTATGGCATTTAAGAATCGAAATATCTATAGTCTTGAAAAGCTCATGTTTAAATATTACCCCTTGAAATAGCTGCCCACATACAAACCGTGCCAATTTACCAATATTGTACTATGTTAACCGATTACTAACCCAACCAACATTTCTTAGGGTCCCAATGATCCAATGCAAAAACTGAAGAAGCAACTGGCTGACAAAGAGAAGACCCTCAGTGATGAGATCGAAGCATCTCAAGCTCTACACGCAAAAGTAAAGGAACTCAGGTGATAATTTATGCTTCACTAAATTACTTAATTATCCTGCCGTGAAGCGCCGGCTTAGAATTACGTTTTCCCCAAAACATGCCGTAGGTGTCGTAAGAGGCGACTAAGGGGCTATATATCTGAACTGCGATCGTCAACACGCCTGCCAAGCGTGACGATTATGGCAAACATATATATATTCGATTTCTATAGGGCCCCCTCCCCCCAAAGACTTCGAAAAAAATACCAGGCCTCCAGTCTACGGCATCCGCGCTATTCCTGACGTGGGTAGCGGCCAAGGTAACGGAGGAGCAGGGGGTGCTAAGAATCTCCGGCAGAGATCCGGCTACCCATCCTCACGACGCCTGGCCCTGGTAACACACAACATATGCACGATGAGGACTGACGAAAGGATGAGGATGATGAAGCTGGAAGAGGAATTGAGCAGGTTACATTGGGAGGCACCGTAACAACGTCTGACATACCTCTGGTGGCTATGCTCGGAGTTTCGCTACGTGATCGAATCAGAAGTGAGGAGATCCGTAGACGAAGTAAAGTTATCGACATAGCCCGCCAAATTAGCAAGCTGAAGTGACAATGGGAAGCTCACATCGCACGTATAGCAAATGGCCGATGGGGCCGAAAAGTGTTAGAGTGGAGACAACGGACCGGCAAGCGCAGCGTGGGATATCACAGGTGCACAGACGACCTTATAAATGTGGCCGGAATTCGCTGGATGCAAGTCGCCTCCGACAGGTATTCATGGAGGTCCAAGGGGTAGGCCCATGTCCAGCAGTGGACGTCTTACAGCTGAAATGATGAAATTATCTAAGCGCATCGATCTTTTAATTATTTGTGTTGGCCAATGTATAAAATAAATTACATAGATGTAATAAAATGTTATATCTTTATCCTCTCCTTCTAAGTATACTTTAAGTTTTTTCCATTTGTTATAGGACACTCTTAAATGCAGAGCGCGGTCGTACAACTAGCGCGAGCCGATCCGCGGAGGAAGCGGCGGCCGTTGCTCGCGCCGAACTTAACACGCTCAAGAATTTAAATCAGCGTTTGCTGGACGAAAATCATGCTCTCACACAAGAGAAACATGTTGTATGTATATAGTACTAATGATGAGGTTTACTAAGATTGGGTTACAAATTCTGCGTGTTTTTGCTTCGCTGTGACAATTCTATCTCTTCGTCTATGGACCCATGGTCAGGTATGAGATGTCAAACGAAAGGTATCCATGCAGTGGTCTCATGTTTTTTCTTATTTTTATGATGGATAGTTTTTAGTAGCGATTGAATAATATCAAATTCTTACGAGATTTATTTTACGCATACAAAGTATAATCCGCGCGCCTTTCCTTATTCTTAAATGTTGTTCTTAAATTGAGTATTAAATTTTGATGACAATGACTATATAGGAGTTGTTAATAATAAGTTTAATCAATAAATATTAAACCAATAGTTTTGCCACGAAAGATTAAATATTATATATGTTCAATTTTATTACGTTTACACTGTACTATTCTACATATGAAAATCGAAGCTTTTATTTTAATGGGATGAAAAAAAACTTGTCAACAGAGAGAAATAGTCATATCGTTAAATAAAGTATTAATCGAGCCATATGTAGTAGTAGTAAAATTATTAAGTTATAAACTATGTAGATAAACATGGAATAAAGTAGCTCGTGTCTTGCGTTCTCATGCTTATTGCTTTGCACTCCGTAAGCAGAATACATTATAACAAACACCATGACAAAAGAAATTTGTATATTAGATGACGCATGAATGCATATACACATGGTTGTATATAAGTAAAGGAACTAAATATGAAAAATATTTCAGCTTCAATCGCAGTTGGGTGAGGAAAATGAGGCGCAAGCTCAACGTGTTCGGTTGGAAATGCACATACAGAGTCTGTCCGAGGTAAACTAATGTTTTGAAATGTTTGCCAGTACAGTATAATAAAACATTAAAATTTCTACTTAGCTGTAGCATTACTTACTGAAATTTGTTTATCTTTAAACTAATTTACATGATATTCTATCGCTATCTAAGTAATATAATAAAGTTGACATAATTCAACAATGGAGCTGTTAATTAATTAGTAATGGTTGAATGCAGTCGGAGGCGGCGCTACTCCAGCAAATAGCCGCGTTGCAGGCGGAGGCCAGCGGACGCGCGGTAGAAGCGGGGCAGGCGCGGTGCGAGGCGGCCGCGGCTCGCGACGCTATGCTCATGGCTCAGCAGCATGCCGCTGACCTAGCCCACCAACTACAAGTAATTTATCTATCCGTAACCGGTCACTACGACATGGCCTCACCCATGGTGGCCTTTTTATGGTTTAGCTGACAACGGAACAGACGGGTCTCCTATATGTTAAGAGAACAGTGCCACTCTCGCTCATCCGCGCCATCGTGTTTTTGTTGTGTTTCCGGCTTTTTACGCCGCTCAATCGGTATAATATCAAGGCCCTCCAATATCCTGACTCAATCAGCGAAGCACAGTACAAGTACCGTGACACGCTGAGTATTCTGTTAGCCCGTGGGATCACTTTGGACGAGCCTATCTCACGGAGCCTTGCTGAAAAAGTCCCGCGGTGACATGATTAATAAAGTTGGTGAACTAAATACGGTCAAGGAAAAGAGTTCGAGGGAAAACGGACCAACCTTTTATACATTATTATATTTTAGTTTATCTACATGGCAACAAAAAGCAATGATTTGCTGTTTCTTTATTTCGCGAGCAATAGTTGTTGCGTCACAATCGCTATGTGGTTGTCTGCATATGATTTGTGATATAATGAACTGGACCTTTGTGAAAGAGATCGAAATATTTATTAAACAGACGCACAAATTTACTCATTAAATCGCCCGGCCGTAATGTCGAATAAAATGTACGAATGTGCAGGAGGCAAATCACTTGTACTCGGAATTGGATCAGCAGCGTCAGTGCGCGGCCCATGGAGAGCAACTTGCGAGGGAGGAATTACGGCAGGCGCAACAACGAGTCTCAGGTACACTCTATTGCGAACGAGACAAAGTTGTTTATAGATAGAGGTAAAAATACCATAGAGAATCTTGTTTGCTTCTTCGCGTCTGCTATTATTTTTAACTGTCATTAGATTTTTTTTACTATTGTCAACTTTAATGTCTAATTATAGCTTTTTCCTCGCGAATAACAGATTTACAGAGCGACATGCAGAAAACGACCTCGCGTGCGCAGACGCTTGAGAACAGTTTGGACGCCATTAAAGAAGACCTTCATAAACAAAAGGAAGAGGTATTTATTTTTTACATGTGTCACTTACCTAGTTTAAAGCTTTATTTGTAGTATAGCGGACAACGGAGCAGGTGGGTCTTATTGAGAGATGTAAAATACATATCATCATCATCATTTCAGCCATACAACGTCCACTGCTGGACATAGGCCTCCCTTTCGGACCTCAATTAATACTTGCCGGAGGCGACTTGCATCCAGCGTTTTCCGGCGACCTTTATAAGGTCGTCTGTCCATCTCGTGAGTGGACGTCCCACGCTGCGCATGCCGGTCCTTAGTCTCCATGTAAATACATACAATAATAATATATTTTGTTTTCCAGCTTAATAAAGAATTAAACTCGCTCCGCGAACAACTATCCGCTCGAGAGGCTGAACTGACGGAGGTTAAGTTGATGAAAACCACTTCGGCTCACAATGGCCTGCCGCCGCCCACTCACGATACAAACACACTGAAGGTAAATTAGCTCTTTTTATCACTTTCTTTTTTTATTCTATAGCAGACAACGTAGCAGGTGGGTCTCCTATATGGTAAGAGAACACCGCCGCCCATGAACAACCGCGCCACAATCTGGGCATTGGTTGCGTTGCCGGCTTTTTACGCCGCCTAAGCGGCAATTTTAGGGGCCTTCGTTATCCACATTCACTCTGCGAAACACAGTGCAAGTACCGTTTCACGCTGAGTGAGTAAGCCCGTCGTAGCATTTCGGACGAGCCGGCTCAATTAGTGCGCTCTTATGATTTTGTTTTGTTTCATAACAATTTATACATGCATGTATTGTAACGACATTGATATAACAATGACATAAGACACATTGTAAATGTCACTGTCAATTATGAAAATAGCTGACAGCTTCTCTTCACCGGCTATGTCACACAGATAACACCTAGTGGAATTATAAACTATTATTAAATTAAAAAACAATTATTTTATTAATAAATAAGAAATACATGTATTGAACTGTTTTTACAAGAATACAATTTAACAATACAGTTAAAATTAACTGAGAATGAATTGTGAGTGATTTCGTTATATGTCCATAGGCAAACGAGTTAACGAAAGTTGAAGGTGTGGTTGAAGCGTTAAAGGCGGAGTTATCAGCTGCACAAGAAGCTAGCTCGGAACAACAAACGCAACTGGCTCAACTACGAACACAACTCGAACAATACCG
>DWCF01007826.1:0-10104 GCA_018230265.1 Delias oraia
GGAGTGCGCTTCGCGACCAGTATCGGTCGTCGCCCGCTTCTGGCGGGGGCGGTTTTTACCGCAGTCCCTACACAGAACCCTATCATCTGAACGGTTGTCCATCGGCGGCGGTGTTCTATTACCAAATAGGAGACTCACCTGCTCCGTTGTCGGCTATACCATAAAAAATTACGACGAACACATAGGCCAATAACATATCTTTTACTTGATGTATTATGTACTGCATCTGCAGAGCTCTTACCATTACTTTCAAAGCGATCCGTTTCCGAGTGAAACAATTTATTAGCTGGCGAGAACTCGCTGCGAATCTTTCTGAAATACATCTCGTATTTTTAAATATTTCGCATAGGAAGTACTTTGTCTTCATTCTTAATTTATTGTTGTTCTATGTACGGAACAAGTTAAAAATGAAAAGCACTCTGTATGTTTTTTTCATACCCTTTTTAAAATTGAAGGTATTCACTTAAATTTTTACCTTTTAACAAAGATGAATTATTTTTTTAACTTAAAATTAGTTTTTCTGAAGCATAAGATACAATATACATAACATTCATTTAGAATGGTATTTAACGTATTGTTATTTTATTAATATGTCAACATTAACTCTAATTTTCGGATGAATAATGAATAGAATTATAAAAAGTCATTCCCCCAAATAATTTAGTGATTGCCATTACTGTCCGTGCCATTAATTAAAAAAAATAAAAATTAAGATAAAAATATTTAAGAACAACATCTTAAACAAATTTTTTTTAATAGTATATCGGACAACGGAGCTAGTGGGTCTCCTATACGTCTCCGCGCCACAGTCCGCGCATTGGTTGTGTTGCCGGCTTTTTACGCTACTTAGCGGTATTTTTAAGGGCTTCAGGTATCCTCACTCACTCTGCGATACACAGGACAAATACCGTTTCATGCTGAGTATTCTGTGAATCCGTGGTATCACTTCAGACGAGCCGGACCAATTAGTGCGTCAACAAGACTCTCCCACGGGTGCGAAGCCTGGCCACTGTCAAGCCCTTCTAAAGACCGAACAAGTTATAAATGAAATTATAATTTAGAACTTTCTGGACCGGGATTCGAACCCGATACCTCTCGCTTCAAGGTATACTTAAATCACTAGTCTACGAGGCTCTCAAACTTATAGATGTCGTATTGAAAAGAATACCCTTAATTAATGGAACAAATTGTAAAACAAAACCAGATTTTTCTCATCCTCGTTCATGATTTGAATAATTCATTGTGATACATAAATTTAAACAAAAAAGTTGAGAGCGCGACAAATAAAGTAAGAATATTCGTATCGTTAATGAAAAGCAGGAGTTTATTTTGGCGGAAAGCGGCCGGGCCGCCGGGAAATCAGCCGGCGACCTCCACTCCCGGGGACGTACTTCCACTCTTCACAGAAATGTATTTACTAGGCCTCCCTTACCTTTACAACCCATTCTATTGAATTAGAACTGGAATATCAATTTAATAGTCATTTTAGTGTCGCTAATGAAACTTAAATGTTTTTTCATTCAAGTTAAGAGAGATTCTTTGTTATTATAATAAATAATTTGTAGAATCAGATGTAGAAAATAAAGAGAATACTTTTTAAATAGAAATATTTTTGGTAAACTTAGAATAATTGAAAACCATGAACTTAACTTTTTAGGATTTTAAAGTATGTATAAATTCACTACGTCTTATTGATATATATACAGATGAAGCTATATATATCAGCGAATCAATCAATTATGAATCAATCAGTAAGAATGGTGGACTTTTTGCAATATAAATGTGATGGATTTTGTTTATTTATTTGCATACAGTTTTTTTTTGGTCGAACATTTTCATGGATTTTGAAGTCATTTATCTAGAAGTAGGTACTGTAAATATGTTAAGATTAATAAAGCATCTCTGTATGCTTAAAAGTATTCGTCTACCTGTGATATTTATTTTATTAATCATCCCAGCCACTGATACAAGAGTAATTGATTCATTTTGAGGGTACCTTCGAAACACACTATTCGCAATTAACTTATCCGCATTCTACTGAATCGCCGTTCATCATTCCACGTTCACTCCCGGTCAGCGAACATCGGTCACTCACCCGTTTCAGGTCACGGTAGAAGTGAAAAAGTAAATATTTCTCTTCGTTTATACAAGTCGAATGAGCTCTGAATGTGTATCATTTAATGAGTGTTTACAGATTCTAACGAACATTTTATATCAACAGCCATTGAGAAAAAAGGGGCATGTATAACTTATTACAATCAGTAATTAATTCCAAGTATAAATAATGTGAGTGGAGTATCTGTTTGTTTCTCGGTGTGTTTGTGCAGAGTTCCGCAGCTGTGCCGAAGTTTCACTTTGAGTTAACGATTGCGGCTGCATTGTTCACACGTGTACATACGTAATACTTAAAGCGTGTTTAAAATCACCTGTTTTGGACAATATAATAATAATCCTACAAAAACATTAATTAATTCATCTATACTAGAATAATTTCAAACAATAATATTAAAAAATCATATAAAATTTACGTAAACTGATTTTTTGTGTGCTCATAATCGTTTCCTAACTACGACTACTCGAGAATATTACGTTCACTTTATGAGATTCTCTGCGCGTATCAGAAATCAATCATAGATACGAGTAAAAATATTATTTTTCTCTCACTTTGATTCAAACGGATGGAATATAGCCGGCAGTTTTTTTATTTCATAACCTATTTCTTATTAATACGTTAGATATATTTGAAAATATTTAGTAAGACTGTTTGATGTAACACATTAATTATAGAAATAAGTTAATCATAAATATACAGAAGAAATTTTAAACATGTAAATCTAACGAAGTCATTCTGATCAAGGGACCAAGCCAGCTGAAAAAGATTTGAAAAACAGACCTGATTCTCACACATCCCAATGTTAGATAAACAATCATTAATTGCGGTAAGCTGGAGTATTTTGTAAAGGAATTAATTAAGGCCAGGCCCCCATCAAAGAAACTTATGCTTTTGTACTGTTAATTGAGAACCGTAAGTTCTACACGATATCACTTAGGTACCTGTTTTTATCATTTCGACTTCACGCACAAGAAAATGACGCCTATTGCTTTCGCTTTAGGAAATATTATTGCATATTGAGAATGTATTGTAAGATAGGTGTAAAAATACGCTAACATTGTGTAGTTGTGCTCTTATTTTGTCGGGATATGCTGGCAGTTATTAAATCTTTTTTTATTTATTATTTATTCTTGGTTAAAATTTTTTATCAAATTTAACTGAAGATTTACTTTAGTCTATTGGTCCTTAACAATTAAGAGTAATATAAATTCTATAGACAACTTGTGTTTAAGTTTTTTATATAGACAACGGGGCAAGATCTCTTAACATCACCAAACTGTCACCAACACCATGGACAACCGCACGAAAATCCTTTGCATTGGTAGCTTGTTACACTTTGTGGGCTTCACTCATTCCGTGAATTACTTTACTACTATTTTATGCTAGTATTATGTGAATCCATGTAACTATTCTGACCAGCCAGCCCTATTACTTCATCATGCTATGCTTCAAATTTTTATTTATTAAATGATTTCATACAATTATTTACCGGAAATATTATTAAATAAACATTATCTCTTTAAAAATAAAAGATTTTAACTTAATGTGATATATATGTTTATATAAAAATGAATACAATTGATTAATTATTCTGTTTGTAAAGTATTCACAAATAGAAGATTGCTGTCGTTCGTATCATTTACTGTAAAGGTATAAATAATTTTTTTTAACGTTAACAAAAAGAAAATTTAATGCAAAAAAACACATAAATAAAACTCTAAGTACAGACTATTAATAGAAGCGGAAAGGAACTGATAAGCTTTATAAACAAAAAGTTTCCACATTTCCAGTTAACATGAGACCCTCGTGCAATATTTAGTGCGTGCAATAACAATATCAGTTAATTGTATTTGTTACGTGATCACTTCGCTAAAACTCTATTTAAATATTTGTCGCTTTGTAAATGTCTTGTTATTAAAATGTATCTTATTGAACTGAAATATAGTATCGAGACATTATTATTTACATATAACTAATATAATAGTAAAATATTTATTCGTCGATTTTTTTATGAGGTGGTGTACAACGGAGCAGGTGGGTGTCCTGTATGGTAAAAGTATACCGCCGCATTGGTTGTGTTGTCGGCTTTTTACCTCCGATATCCTGACTCACTCTGCGAAACACATTACAATTGCCGTTTCAAGCTTAGTATTCTGTCAGCCTGTGGTATTACTTCTGACGAGCAGGCATAGCATATGCTTCATCATGGTACTCCCATGGGTAAAGATTTACTATTCGCTCTTGCAGACATCCTAGGCTACTAAGTAACTTACAGTATTAGTATTATTATAGAAGTATAGACTATGTCTTAGTACAGTCCAACAACATGGGTCCATAATATTTAACTATAATGGCGAAGCTTTTCTTGGCCAAACAATGGATATTTTTCTATTCTGGATACTCATCACGTCTCAATAGAAAGATACATACAAACCTCAACTTTAACACCAAGGCATTTTGTTTATTTTCGCTCGAGAACGCTTCTGAAAATCCATCAATCTCGGTATCAGTTCATTAGGTGTCAAGCTTGATGCCGTAATAGGTGTCATTGTTGTCAGATGTGTCGATCTGAAAAATTGAAGCTTTTTTTTATTATAAATGTAGAAAAATTTGATATTTTTCATATAGACTTATATAAATAAAAATGAATAGCTGAATAAAACGCGGAGCAAAACTCGGTGCTGCATCTTTTAACAGGTGTGCATATAATTTATAGTTTGGATATATATGCGTGAACCGCAGAATTAATTTGGATGATGTTTTATAATTTTATATACCCTATTTGGTAGTCTTTTGTGGAAACCACTTTGTTAAATTGCATAAAAATTCGTGTTTTAAAACAATTTTTTTAATAGTTATAAATATCACAGATATAAACATTGATTGATTACCATTAAAATTGATATATGAACAAGATTGTTACGTTAATCTTGGTCGTATTAAGGAAATTAATTAGTTCATATTTTGTAGTCACGAAATAGAAACTACAACGCAACATGGGCTACAACGCAACATGGGCTACGGCACACCATGGACTACGACGCAACATGAGCTACGACGCACCATGGGCTACGATGCGTCGTAATAACACTGAAGTATTCAATTTTGTCTTTTATTTTGTTTATTATTTCGCCGTATCTTAGCAAAACATAATTTATTTAAAACTAGTGGACGCGATAAACATTGTTGTGCGCTGTAAGCCACCTGCTGGGTCCAATTTGAAACCATCAGCAATCGACGAACCCATCAAACTGTATCCCAAACTTCAAATTATTATTATTTATTATCCCAAATTCTGTCCAGCCCTACTTGATTTATATAATAAAAATGAAACGAGTCTGATTTTATTTTATTTAAATATAATTTTATTTGTAGTTATTTAAAGAAAAAAAAAGCTGAATTGCGTTTCTTTGTATAATCAAAAAACTATATTTAAAGCCCTAACTTCAAAATTTTTTCCTCCAAAAACTTTCTAAATTCCTATAAAGTAAAAATTATTTGTATAATATAAATTAATAATTCCTGTAATCATAATTTTCTATTAAAATAATATAATGACATCTTTTCAAGTGTTGACATTTAGGCTTTGTCTATGCTAAATAAAGAAAATAGTCTTATTTAATAAAACTCTAAGGTTTTCTTTACAAACATATAAAGATAAAGATATTTTAAAACATAATGTAACAATTTTCTCTATACTTTTATTAGAATGTACAACATTTTTGACCCTGTAGAGTTCTGCTTTCCTCTCCTACGGAACAAATAGCATAAGTAGAATCCGTCAATATATCGCGACCTTCGTGAGATTGTCTTTCCATCGCGGGACATCCCACTCTGCGTTTTCCGGTACACGGTCGCCACTCGAGAACCTTTTTACCAATCATTACTTACCCCTATGAAATAGACCTACTTACTTAGATGTATTATTTTATTCATGTGATTTTTTTATTTATTAAAATTCAGTAAATCCGCACATTCATGCGATATGCCGAAACTCAATTCATTCATATTTATATCACTCGTTATTATTTCAAACTATATTTTCGTGATTCGAGTTTGTTATTGAAAAGCAATAATTGGTTTATTTTGACGTGAATACCCTTCGTTTGTCTTTATTTCATTATAAGTTATTATTTAATATATTGAACACAACAGATGATCATCAGAAACTCACATTTTCATATAATTTCTATAAAATAGACCAAAATAGAAACGTATGTTGTTTTTCTGATGAAATTCTCGGGCTCACAGAATACTCAACGTGAAATGGTGAAACTTGGAACAGTGCATCTACTGTATTTCGCTTAGTGAATGAGGATATCGGAGGCCTCTAAATACCGCTTACAATAATAACAAATGCGCGTACATTGGTGCTATTGCTCGTGGGCGGTGATGTTCTCTTACCATATAGGAGTATTATAGCGGACAGTATGATATCGCTATACCGCAGTGAATCATACCATTCCATTCGCTAAGTTATTATATATTATTCGTCAGATATTCGAAGAAAGTAAATAAAGTAGACCATAAATAATTCAACAAGACATTTTACATGGTAAATACAATAATATCTTTTCAAGCTTGGTGGGGGGCGCAGTACAATTTGAGGTTAATGGTGCAAATCGATGATATATTCGACCACATGCGCCGGTTCAAGCTAAATTAGCCACAACGAATTGACTGCGAATTGGTACTCGATAATTTACTGACTTTTTATCCAATACAATAGATCAATTGAAAATAAATTTATTAAGGTCAATTTAAAAATACTTTTTTTTACACTAATGTAATGTACCTACATTAATGTAAACCTACAATACTTAGAATGACTGCGGTGAAATAGTAATCCAGTATAAATGAAACGAAAGCCACATTTTGAAATCAGTTGACGTAAATCCTAATATTGTGTACTTCAAAGTTTAATATTTAGCAATGTTATTATTACAATAATACTCAAAAGGCACAAATTATGGTTTCTTAATTAACTCTGCTTTACCATTGTCACTGTTACCCAAATAATTCTAATTACAGATTCAATTATTTTAATAATTAAGGATAAAATTGATTTGCAATTAGTAAATTTAAAATAACGTATAGACCTAATAATAGATTTAATGTGTGTCGCTGTTCGAATATTGTATTTGAGATCGTTGGAAACAAATAAACGCGAAGACCGTCTTGGGCAACGATTTATTTTCTAACATCGTTAGTAAAGACAGAACAAGTTAGCTGAGCAAGTTTCCACTCATAGATTCTGAGGTCGTTAAGCAGAAGGAATAAAGTGTGGCGGTCGTTACGTACTATATCTCGGCTAACATTAGCAATGCCTCACGCTAATTTATGTTTCCGTTTTCATTGCACTCTTTGTAAATTGTTCATGTAGTTCTAATTATATATGAAGTTGCATTTTTATTAGTATTTCAGTGAGTAATATTTATTATCTCCGATAGGTATGCATGGATGTCCAAAGGGGATGTCTATATCCAGCAGTGGACGTTCTACGGCAGAAATGATGATGATGGTTGTATTTAAAGGGAATATTTTCACATGTAAAAGCTTTAGGCTCTAAAGATTCTTTTGTAAATATATTGTTTTATATTTTACATGAAAATTATTGAATTAGGTTTTTAAAAATTTAGAAAATTGTAATATTTATTAAAAATCACTGTAATTACTCATTTATTAATGAGACAATGAGTACATAAATGACTAAACAGGGTTATGGGTGTTAGCCTCTTAGGGAAGAAATCACTAAGCGAAAATTCATTTCATAAAGCGTATGTTATTACTTCTTTTATATTTCCTATCCCAATCTTACAAATACAAAAACCGGCAGATGTAACCTATTAACTGATTGTAGAACAGTGCTGTGTACCGTATCTATGTATTGAATATATCAATAATGTATAAATAGAGATAAGTTAATAATTTGTATTAATACTATATTATATGAATGCTATGTGTCACTAATAAGGTATATATAACAAGACCTTCTGGAATTATTTGCAAAGGCGTAAACTTCTAACTCCTTGGTTTATTTTAATAAACAATGATTGTTAAGTACTGTCTCGCTATCAAGAGCAGTGTCTGCCACGGCTATAGTTGTACAAATCTGAACGTCATTGTCCTGTCTTCTACTCTACATTGTATTCACAAGAACACAATCAAGACGACATTATCAACTTGAGATGTTTTATTTAGAACTAGGAATTATTTGATTAAAAATTAATTTTTTCCGCTTTTTTATCATCGGTAACAAATCATATTTTGATTTAAGTGTTTGAAGCAAACATGAATGTAATTAAATTTATTTATTTATGGAAATGGCATTATATGAAAGATAATGTTGTAGTTATTAAATATAGCTCAGAAAAAGTTTGCGGAAATGTTTAAAAATAGGATTTTTTTTAATTTTTAAAATTATTTAGTTTCAACTCCCCGAAAATAATTCTCAAATTTACCCTCGAAACGAAACACGTTAGATACTGCAGAATTTTAAAACAAAATTTTGTATTCAATAATATCAGATACAGTTAATGGAATTAATATAAAAGCTGAAAATAATTCAATTGAGTGCATACGATCTGATACGAAATAAATTATAATATTTATATTAACTGAATAATCAAATATTTTTATTATTTTGTTGTTTGTTTTTGATAGATTCAAATTTGTTTATTTCCTACAAATTTTAAATAGCAATTTAAAATTCTATTGTTATTGTTGGGAATATTTAATGCAGCTTTATCGTTTAACTTTTTAAAGAGTTAGATGGAAATTTTAAGAGCTTCATAAACAATAAAGATTAAATCAACCTTAAGGGTTATCCTTGTCCAAACATTTGTAATTATTAGTTATCATGGTCCATACAATACGATGAACGAATTTTTAATAAAGCTTTGCATTTTTATTTACCTGTACTAAATAGTTTTTACCATTTTTTTTACATTACACTAAACATCAATTCTGACTATTGACTCACTATGTTAAAAAAGTTTTTAGTAATGTTTGACAATTTCATGACAAATGTAAGCTTTTTATTAAGTGTGAAATTTGAACATTTTCTTAAATTAAAGAAAACATTAGGAATACTTTTACTTTAATTCCTCAAATGTGAGATATGTGAAAGAATGTTCTCGTAATAAGTCAATATTAGACTTTTTCTTCCCATTTAAAGTATGCTTATAATTTGTGGGCCTCTGTCTCGGATGTTAGCTATAAATCGTGAGTCTCCACAACCCGCGCCCCTTCATGGCCACTCGCCCTGGCTACATGCTTTCAGCACTTCAAAGGACATATTTACTATATATTAAGCCTTAAAAGGTATACAACCATATTTTAATTTACAATATTAATATTTCGTTTCGTCTACGTTGATTTGTATACATTTTGTTTGACATAAACATTTAAATACTATTGGAGGACCTGTTTTCATTAACACGAGCAGTTGAATTTTATCATTGAACATAGAGGCAGAATACAAGTTTTCATCGGTATCAACTAGATGGTTATCGTTCTACAACTGTCTTTTTAAATCAGTTTAAGCCGCGAATCACCACTCTGTGAAATCAACTGCCAGAGGTATTTCTACACCAATACGACTTGGGGATCTTAAAAAAAAGTGCGTTTGAATTCCTTAAAGGCCGGCATTGCACCCGCGGCTCTGCAACGGCTTGGGGTGTCCATGGGTGGAGCTCCGCTTATCCAAGGAGAGCCTCATGATTGTTTGCCACCATTTATATAAAAAATATATACATCATTTTTAATAAATAGCTTTTAAAACTGTTACATGAATCTTAGATAACGTGGCTGTAATCTTAGAATTGAATATCATATTATATTCACAATAGATATTCAATTCTAGATTATAACAATAGATTCTCAAAAAGTTAGCGCCTGATAGTCAACAACCCACAATCACCCGAACCGCGATTCGAGTCTCGCGTTAGGCGCTCTCGCGCTGTTCGCAGATGTTCAATATACAATGTCAG